>JAJOOR010004417.1:0-83515 GCA_036250505.1 Solanum acaule
GGTGAAAAATATTTAGGTAATACTCATGAATACACTTTATTCGTCAAAGATTTGACAGTTGATATCACATGTTACTTATTTTAGGAGACATTCAGGGTTAATTATCCCTTAATCAAAGTGCTAAAGTTGTAACAGATTGCGCAACAGGAAAAATAAAGAGCTACACGTTTATTAGATTAGGGGAATAGAGCGAGAAGTTACACGTTATGACTATGCTTCATATCAATGTACTGAAACTCGAAATGAGCAGGACCCTAATAAGACTAATACGTTGGGAACTTGCATACCAATAATCTAACAGATGATCACTTCAGGCAGGTTTCTGGAAACTACAGGCAATTACTATATATAAAAATATCAGTAGGCGATCATTTTGGTTTTGTTCAATAGTTCAGGATGATTTACTCACATCATCTTATATTTTGCAATGAGTAACTGACTGCCTCAAAGTAATGCATAAAGAAGAACTAACAACATGAGAAATCGCTAATCTTAATAAACATACAACGATATATTAACAATTTATATTACGACAACATTTATATGTCCAAACTCCAAAACACTTCAATTTTCTAAGTAAATCACAATAACTAAAGGTAAACAGTACATTTATATAAATTAACTGAATAATATGAATAAAAATTTGGTCGAAACCTTTTCAGATGTAAATAAAATTTTCAATAGGAATAACAACACAAGTCCTTATTTGGCTTGTAAAGAATTGAAACACTGATCATATAAAACTAGACAATGAAATCACAAAATAAGATTATCTAGCTATTAGAAATCTCAATCCAATAATGTTTTCACTGATTGTACAAAATAAAAGACAAGATTATGAAATCAGTAACCTATTTAATATTAGAAAAGATGAGAAAGAAGAAAAGCAACTTCAATATAACAAGAAAAAACGTCATTAAAGTAACCTATGGAAAAAAAAAACGGAGCAACTCAATGGGAAGAAGAGCAAACCTGTAACTCTGCTGCTGCGATGAAATTTTGACGATGGTACTTACTTTGATTTTAGGGCTGAGCTGCGACAAAAGTACAGTGAAAGCGTTGAGATTAGGTAGAGAATTTCAATTGGAGATGAAGAATCTAATGGAGACGTTGCACTGAAGAGAGACTAGGGCAACTTTGTGACCAGCTGCGCAATGTGTTTTTGAGAAGACAAAGCGCTCTTTTTTTTATTTTTCACTTTCAATGTAAAAAGTTTGGCGCCTATGTTTTTGTTGAAACAATTTTTCTATTTTAATAATTTAGTATTAAATTTGGGGGAAATATGTCCCACTCAAAGACCTTCAATTACCATTTAGGAATAGTTATAAGTTCTTTCGGGACCAAATTTAATACCTTCGCAATAGACTATACAAATAAGGACTAGAATATAATCTCGTCCCAATAGATATACTTTTAGAGACAAGATTATTAGTGCGTCCCTAAATATTGGTCTTAAATAAGGGTTTCTCTTGTAGTGTCCAGTCTAGATTTAGAGCTTTCAATGCCCATAATGCTTTGTGTTCCAATTCGACTGGTAGATGGCAACACTTACCGAAAACTAGTTGATACGGAGACATAACGATTGGTGTTTTGAATGTGGTACGATACGCCCATAGTGCGTCATCAAGCTTTCGAGACCAATCAATCCTACTAGCATTCACTATCTTGGCCAAAATTCTTTTTTTCTCCTAGTTTGAGACTTCAACTTGGCCGCTCGTTTGGGGTTGATACGGAGTTGCTACTTTGTGTTTAGCTCCATACTTACTCAATGCGGTTGAGAACCACTTGTTGCAAAAGTGGGATCCCTTATGACTAATAATAGCCCGAGGAGTACCAAGATATACTTATTACCAAACAAACTTACAAATGGGCCCATGAAATCTATTCCTCACACATCAAATAGGTCAACTTCTAAAATGGGCATAAGAGGTAACTCGTGTCTTTTGGACACTCCACCTTGTTTTGGACATTGAGTGCACTTTTTAGCAAACTCATGAGCATCTTTCTAGAGGGACGGCCAATAGTAGCCACTTTGTAGGACTTTAGCAGCCGTCCGTACACCACCATGATGGCCCCCAACCGGTGAAGCATGACAAGCATGGAGAATTTCGATGGCTTCTTCTTCCAGAACACATCTCCTAATGATATGATCTGCACACTCTCTGAATAAATATGATTCATCCCAAAAGTACTTCTTAATATCAAAAAAGAACATCGTTTGTTGGTAGAAGTTTAGTTCGTCCGGCATTAATCCACACACTACGTAATTGGCAAAATCAGCATACCAATGGGGTTGTTTGAGAGTTACCGTGAATACCTGTTCATTGGGAAAGGAATCATTTATGTCGATCTCCAACTTGTCATTTTCCTTGTCTTCCAATCTTGATAAGTGGTCAACCACCTGATTTTCACAACCTCTCCTATATTTGACCTCAAAATAAAATTCTTGCAATATGAGCACCCACCTTATCAATCTTGTCTTGGCATCCTTCTTTGCCATCAGCTAGCAGTGCATTATGATCTGTGTGACCAATCACTTTAGTACCTAGCCAGTATGCCCGAAACTTTTCAAACACATAAACTATCGCAAATAACTCATGTGCAGTAAATTTATAGTTATGTTGAGCACTCTTTAGAGTTTTTCTTGCGTAGTAAGTGGGGTGAAATAATTTGTTGTGGTTTTACCCCAACACAAAACCTAATGCTGTGCCGCTTGCATCACACATTACTTTGAAGGATTCTGACCAATCGGGACTAATGATGACCGGGGTGGAAACCAATTTTTCTTTCAAGCACTTGAAAACCACCATGCAAACATCATCAAAGTGGAATTTCACCTCCTTCTCCAAGAGTTTGCATAGAGGATGTGCGATCTTTGAGAAGTTTTTTATGAACCTCCGGTAAAAACCGACATGTCCCAAGAAACTACGAATACCCTTCATCAAAATTTGTGGGGGCAACTTCTTAACTACTTCAATCTCCGCTTTATCAAACTCCATCCCCATTTGCGACACTTTGTGACCAAGAGCTATACCTTCCTTAACTATGAAGTAGCATTTTTCCCAATTTAGGACCAATTTTGTCTCCACACATCTTTGAAGAACTAGTCCTAAGTGTGCTAAACATGCTTCAAAAGTGTCACCCACAACCGAGAAGTCATCCATAAATACCTCCATTGAATCCTCCACTATGTCAAAAAAATAGATAACATGCGATGTTGAAATGTTGCCAGTGCATTACATAACCCGAACAACATTCGTTTGATGGCAAAAGTTCCATATGTGCAGGTGAGGTGGTTTTCTCTTGGTCTTCCGGAGCTATGGAGATTTGATTATAACCGGAATACCCATACAAAAAGCAATACCAACCCCTCTTTAAGAGTCGATCAAGCATTTGATCCATGAAAGGCATTGGACAGTGATCCTTTTCAGTCTACGAAGTTAGCTTTCGGTAATCCATGCATACTCTCCATCCGATTACCGGTCTCATAGATACAAGCTCCCTCTTTTCATTTGGGACTACTGTGATACCTCCCTTATTCGGTACACATTGTACCAGACTTACCCATTTGCTATCTACAATAGGGTAGATCACACATGCGTCTAACCACTTTATTATCTCCTTTTTCACCACCTCTTGCATCGGTGGGTTCAATCTCCGCTGATGTTCAACACTCGGCTTACAATGACTATCAAGCTGAATTTTGTGAGTGCAAATACCAGGAAGAATGCCCACTATGTTAGTAATAGTCCAACCTATAGCTTTGATATGCCTTCTCAACACTTCAAGGAGCAATTTTACCTGCCATTCAACAAAGTCAGCTACAATGATCACCGGTAAGGTGTTATTTGCCCCCAAGAAAGCATATCAGAGATGGGAGGGAAGTACTTTCAACTTTAGATTTGGTGGTTCTTTTGTTGATGGCTTTGCGGGGGGACTCTCTTAATTTTTTAGATCAATGTCCAACTTCAATGGAGTCTTTGAATACCCCCCAAAGCCTGAAACAATAGTTACTACCTCTTCATAGACTTGAATTTCGAATTCATCATAGTTAGCAAGCAAAGATTCAAGTGGGTCACTCATACACATCAAATGGATCACACTAACCACCATCTCATCAATAACATCAACAGTGGAGACCACATGAATATCACTTGATTGTTTAATTGACTTAACAACATTAAAGGTTACTTCATCTTCGTTCATCGGAAACTTCAATTCTCCGCTTTCAACACGACCAACGCTCTCCCGGTTGACAAGAATGGTCTTCCCAATATGATACGCATTTTAGCATCTATTTCACAATCAAGAATTACAAAATCAGCTGGGAATATGAATCGGTCAACCTTTACCATGATGTCATATAGTATCCCCATAGGATGTTTAATTGTTCGGTCCTGTACTTGACCCCGAAGGGTTCTCATACAAGCCCTTAGCATACATAAACATAGGAAATAGAAGTGATGTGAAATTTAAATTTTTACAATCGAAATCTTTATTATTAAATTCAAAAGTGAAGTCTAGACATTATCTCATTAACCATCTACTACAATAGAATATCAATCGGGTCCTTGCCCTTTACAATCAAAAATCTCAAAAGTAGTCTAGAAGAGAACAACTAGAAGTGAATGACATCTTGTCCTCGAACCATGAGGACTCACCACAAGTCTTGGAGATAAGCAATCCAAACCTTTGTCAAGAAAGGAAGTACACTTCAGCTAGCCAGAACCTACACTTTTAAAAAATGTAGAAGAAATAGGGGTTAGCACAATATGTACCAAGTGTGGAAGCATGCATAAAAATCTTTGAAATATGATGAAAAGGACATTTTGGTTGAAAAGTATGCATTTGCCAAGTTTGAGAATTACCATGCACTTTTAATGCAAAACACAAGTCATAAGCACCTTTATCATGTAAGAACATTATAACACAATATAACCATCTTTTTGTTAACCTTGAGTTATACTTCTGCAATGTATGATTTGCATCCCATAATACTAACCACACTAAGTAGTCCTTGAGGCCACCCCAGTCATACATAACATACATTGACCACATTATAGTCAATACTCATAGACAAGGAAATAGTCATGTACATTAACTTGAACATAAGGAAATTCATCCATAGCAACAATCCATTCAACATACATGCATACATTCATATCTTATCATAGCATAAGAAACCATAACCCCTTTCAAAGTGTACTTGTGCAATGTAAAAGTGAAGTCCCATACCCCTACTCCTACTAAGTAAAGATCATCAAGAAGTCATAAGTATAGTTTGTGTCACATCCATTATCTTGTCATGTAGGGAAAAATCGCCATAATCGACATTGACCATGTGAGCTACATGGAATCCAGTGTCATGTAACCCCACACCGAAATAATGTGTCCTAATTGCCTAAGGTAGAGCTAAACATATTAATTTTTAGGTAGATCCACTAGCTAAAGACCTATGTGGGCACATAGTTATGGGATAGGTAGATTGCTTCTACAAACGAGACCTATAGTATTGGCGGAGGAGCTTCCATCTCATGAAATTAATCTAGATGACCCGGGCCATTTAATTAACGGGAGGGCCTCTACCTCAATTTCCATATCAACTCATTGCTAAGCATTATTTACCAAATTATTCATAATTAGTCTTGAATTGCATTTACATGTGTGAAGGAGTATCTTGCCCTTCATTCAATACATATCATAAAATAGCTCATAGATTCATTTAGGTGAGAATGGAATTTCAACCTTAGAATCATCATTAACATGTGACTAAACCTTTCACATCATGTTCATAATATTTCATGAGAATAGCCTTTCAATCAACACAACACCATTATCATCATCCTAAACAATTCATAAATAGTCATGTGTAAGGGTAAGGGTAAGGGGGCATTGATTTTTTAACAATACCACAATTTACACAATAGTCATTGGATCTTTACTTTCTAAGTGAATCATAAGTCCATACACAAGTTTCATTAACATGTATAAACTTTCATAATTTACCCTTCAAGGGTCATGAATCATGTCTAACAATCACACCTAGAAATACTACATTAGGCATGGATAAAAAAAGATTCAATATCTAAAATACCATAGACACAATTCATAGTATTCATCTTGCATCAATACACCCATCACAATTCATAAAATTGGGTCATGGGGGAAATTCATGGGTTCATGGGGGTATTTATTATAAAATACCATAAAACAACAATTCAATCATAATGTAAGGCAATTAACTCATTGAAATCGTTTTTAGGAATAACCCATGACTAGATTGAAAAACCTTATGTTTCGGGAAAATCTACTAATTGAAATAGAGAGTTAACTCATTAAAATCGTGTTTAGGAATAACCCATGACTAGATTGAAAAACCTTATGTTTCGGGAAAATCTACTAATTGAAATAGAGAGTTTAAGGGCTTCATGGAAGAAAGCTTTCCATGAATCGAGACTCCCATACCTTGATTGGAGATCCTTCACGAAATTGAAGAAGAAAGGCTGCTTCTTGAACCCTAAGCTTGACCTTGTTCTTGCTCTTCAATGGAGTCTTAGAGAGAGAAATATTGGAGAGGGGAATTGGTTTTTAGTTTGAGTCTTGTGAGTTATGAGGTGTTAAAGAAGTGGTTAATAGTTAATAACTACTTATACATATCTAAATAACTAATATAAACCGTCCCCACACTTGAATAATTATAATAGAATTTACCTAAATTAACTCTCCCTAGGCCAAAACTTGAGACAGCTTTACAGACCCCATCCATGACCCCCACCTATGGGGTGTGGATGGAACTACGGACCGTACTGGTCACTCGTGGGTTGGGTTTGAGGCTTTTCATTTTGGTCAAGGTCCAGGCCTCACTCATGAGACCCCACCCACGAGGCGTAAGTGGGTCTACAGATCGCAGTGCATGCTCAAAGTTTCTTTCAGAGACTTGGAGAATTGGGGGAGATCTAGCCTCGACTAACGACCCCCACCTACGGGGCGTGAGTCCACCCACGAGGCGTGGTTGTCCATTTCGTGGGTGACCGCCTTCAGGCATCTTTTTGGCTGCAAACCAAGGACCTCCTCAAGGACCCTTGGTTGGTCCTTGGGGGGTCATGCCTTGACGTTTACGTCCTAACATACTTGTACTAACTTAGGGAGGTTATTTTAGGACTCTAATCTTTATGTTCAACCCCATTTAGGCTAGTAGCTTACATGTTAGGATCTAGCTTAGTTAGTTAGATTTCCGCAGTGTTACATTATCTCCCCCTTGGGAACATTTGTCCTCGAATGATGATCTACACACCAAACTAGTTTAAAAACTCATGACTAGCAGTCCATTATGCATAGCAGCCCATTATGCATGAAACATCAACAATGTGCACAACTTACAAATGCACTATTCACTTCATGCACTATTCAAAAGGAGGAAACCTCAACTCCATTTCAAAACATGGCCAAATCAATACAAGAAAGTAGGAACTACATCTACCTAATATGCATGAAATGCAGCATTTCTCATGTTCATAGAAGGAACTACCTTCTCCAACTAAAAGCAAGCTCAACACAACATCATGGAGCCAATATGCTCTTTCATCACAAGCATAACCAAGCATGTTCAAAAAATCACCTCATGAATTCAAAAATGCCATCATCACACTAAAATGCACAATCAATATGAGGGACACATAAAAATCATAAAACTCATTTTCTTACTAAACATGAATTTCATCAACAACATGCATAACATAAGGTAATCATGGAAAACTCATACAACACACATGATTCCCAAAACACTAAAACTCAAGAGGAACTACTTACCTCAAGCTTGAATAGGAGTAGAAGGAAAAAGACGAGGATAGGGGACTTCACATCGGCCTCGACCTCCCATGTAGCACCCTCAACTAAATGATTCCTCCATAAAACCTTAATGGAAGCTACTTCCTTGTTTCTCAACCTTTTCACTTGCCGGTCCAAAATTTCCACCGGAACTTCCTCATAGGATAGACTCTCATTAACTCCTAAATCCTCTAAAGGAATGATGGATACCGGATCCCCAATGCACTTCTTAAACATAGAAACATGAAACACCGGGTGAACCGGAGCCATATCATTTGGTAAGTCTAACTCATATGTAACCTTCCCAACATGTTTCAAGACTTGGTGTGGGCCCACATATCGGGGACTAAGCTTCCCCTCTTTACCAAACCTCATCACACAATTAATAGGTGATATTTTCAAGTAGACTCAATCACCAATCTCAAATTCTAGATCCCTCCTTCTAACATCGGCATAAGACTTTTACCGACTTTAGGAAATCTTCAACCTCTCTCTAATGAGTTGAACTTTTTCAATGGCCTCATAAACTAGTTAGGGACCAATTAGAGAAAATTCACCTACTTCAAACCAACCAACCGGAGATCTACACCTCCTACCATATAGTGCTTCAAACTGAGCCATGGCAATACTTGTGTAGTAACTATTGTTGTAGGAAAACTCTATCAACGGTAGATGACCTCATCCCAATTACCTTGAAAATCTATGACACACACCCTCAACATATCCTCTAAGGTTTGAATGGTGCATTCCGCTTGACGATTTTTTTGAGGGTGAAAGGTCGTGCTAAGCTTGACCTTAGTACCAAGTTCTTTTTGAAAATACTTCCAAAAGTGTGAAGTAAATTGAGTACCCCGATCCGAAATGATAGATGAGGGAACCCCATGCAACTTCATTATCTCCTTGATGTATAATTTGGCATAGTTTTCTGTCTAAAATGAAATATTGACGAGAATAAAGATGGCGTATTTCATCATTCTATTAACGATGACCCAAATAGAATCATGTTGGCTTCTAGTACGAGGCAACCCCACTATAAAGTCCATGTTCACATCCACCCACTTCCAAGTGGGAATATCAACATCTTGGGACAAGCCTCCCGATCTTAAGTGTTCGGCCTTAACTTGTTGACAATTCAGACATTTGGCTACGAAACCTGCTATATCCTTCTTCATACCATTCCACCAATAGACTTCCCATAGCTCATGGTACATCTTGGTGGCTCCCGGATGAATAAAATACCGTGGAGCATGAGTTTCGTCAAAATTTTTCTCTCTCAAGCCATCAACATCCGGAACACATAATCGACCTTGGTACCTAAGAACCCCATCTCCCCCTTGGGAGAAAGCCTCAATGAACTTGTTGAGTACCGATTCTTTCAAATCCATCAATATGGGATCAAGGCCTTGTTTAGAATTCACATCAACAACAAATGAGGATTCGAAACCATGATGGACCATAACACCACCCTTGGTGGAATCCACTAGTTGGACACCTAACCGGGCTAACCTATGTACATCACTAACTAACTCCTTCTTCTCATCCTCTATATGAGCCACACTACCTATGGACAATCGACTTAGGGCATCCACAACTACATTGGCTTTGCCGGGGTGGTAAAGACCACTCATGTCATAATCCTTCAAAAGCTGTAACCACCTCCTTTGTCATAGATTCAACTCTTTTTGGCTAAAAACATATTGGAGACTGTTGTGATCGGTGAACACATCCACATGCACCCCATACAGATAATGTATCCATATTTTCAAAGCAACCACTACCATCGCTAATTCAAGATCATGAATCGGATAATTCTTTTCATGGATCTTGAGTTGCCTTGAAGCATAGGCAATCACTTTACCATGTTGCATAAGGACACATCCCAAATCCACTCTAGAGACGTCACAATACACAAAAAAACTATATGTACCCTCCGGTAAGGTCAACACCAGAGCGGAAGTAAGTCTATCTTTCCACTCTTGGAAGCTTTTATCACAAGCCTCCGACCACTCAGACTTAGCTTTCTTTTGAGCCAAAGTCGTCAATGGAGGAAAAACCCTTAACAAACCTCCTATAGTAACCGGCCAAACCCAAAAAACTTCTAATATCGGTAGGAGTTAGAGGTCTAGGCAAATGTTTGACCGCATCCTTCTTTTTCGAATTTACCTCAATACCCTTGCTCGACACAATATGACGAAGGAAGGCTATGAACCTTAGCCAAAACAATACTCAAATGGTTCATGTGCTCACTTTCACTCTTTGAATAGATCAAAATATCATCAATAAACACTATCACAAACATATCAATATAGTGCCTAAAAACACTATTCATTAGGTTTATGAATGCCGCCAGGGTATTTGTTAAACCAAAGGACATTACTTGGAACTCATAGTGACCATATCTTGTTTGGAAGGCCGTCTTAGGAATGTCAAGCCCTCTCACCCTTAGTTGATGGTAACCCGAATGAAAATCTATTTTGGAGAAATAGTTAGCCCCTTGAAGTTGATCAAACAAGTCGTCAATTCTAGGAACGGGATACTTATTCTTTATAGTCACCTTGTTCAATTGGCGATAGTCAATACACATTCTAAGGGACCCATCCTTCTTTTTAACAAACAATACCGCAACACCCCATAAAGAGATACTCGGTTGAATAAAGCCTTTGTCAAACAAATCTTTGAGTTTCTCCGTCAACTCATTCAACTCGGTCGGAGTCATTCTATAAGGAGGAATGGAGATAGGTTGCGTATTCGGCAAGAGATTAATGCCAATGTCTATTTCCCATTCGGGAGGAATGCCGGGGAAGTCATCGGGAAAGACTTCCAGAAATTCACTCACCACGGGGACCGATTCTAAGGAAGGGGTTTCAGACTCAACATCCATAATCCTAACAATATGGTAAATACACCCCTTGGAGATCATTTTCTTAGCTTTGAGACAAGAAACAAATTGACCTCTAGGGATAGAATTTCCCCCCTTCAACTCTAAAGTAAACTAATTTGGAAATTGGAACTTTACTACCCGAGTCCTACAACCAATAGAGGCATAACATATATGAAACAACTCTATACCCAAAATCACATCAAAATCTAACATGTGTAACTCCACTAAATCCACCAAGGTAAATTTATGGGACAAGGAAATAGGACAACTTTTATAGACTCTTTTTGCCACTATGGAGTCACCAATCGGGGTAGACATCGAAAAGGGTTCTTCTAACACATCGGGGAGTATTTCAAATTTCATAGCCACAAAAGGTGTAACAAAAGACAAAGTGGCACCGAGGTCTAATAATGCATAAACCTCAATAGAAACGACTTGCAACATACTCGTCACCACATCTAGGGAACTTTCTTGTTCACCTCGGGATTGAAGAGCGTAGAAGCGGTTCTTCTTGGGAGCATTGTAGTTTGAACCACTAGGAGGAGTTTTCTTATCATCCCTCCCTTTGGTCGTATGGGTTGGGCAACCTTTCAATTGATGACCACTCTTTCCACAACCATAGCACACACCCATGCCGGCAAGATATTTACCATCATGCTTCTTACCGCACTTGGCACAAGTAGGCCACTCCATGGAAAATCCACCATTATTGCCTCATTGAGGCTTAGGGTAAGACACCCTATCTTTTTTTACCCTAGGAGCACTAGAGAAGAGTTGGTTGTAAAACCTCTTCTTGAACCTTGGTCTACCTTGACCCTCGAACTTACCCTTAGAAGAATTTTCATCACCGATCCTTGCCCTCTTTACCTCTCTATTATTCTTCCTAAGCCTTGTATCCTCAACTTGTTGAGAATACACCATTAAACGAGAGATATTCATATTATCATGGAGCATTGCTACACGACATGCTTCTTCAATCGAGTCGGACACACCCGTCACAAACCGACTCATCTTATCCTTTTGATTAGACACCAAAGACGGAACATACTTGGACGACTTAGTAAATTTCAAAGAATATTCTTGGGCAGTCATACCTCCTTGATCAAGGTTGATAAATTCCTCCACCTTTGCATCCCTCTTTACTTGGGGAAAGAAACTTTCAAAAAATGCTTTCTTAAACACTTCTCAATCTATGGGATCCACTCCCTCTGGCCTATTATTCTTCCATTGAGTGTACCATACTTAGGCCACATCCTTCAATTGATAAGCAGCTAGTTCGGCTCTCTCTATAGAAGTCACCCCTATAGCATGAATTACCTTGTAGATCTCTTCCACAAACTCTTGTGGATCTTCAATCACTTTGGAACCAAAGAACATATGAGGGCTCATTCTTGTGAGGTCTCTCCACCTTGAAGCCATGGTGCTCATATTAGGGATAACATGGGTCCCAACATCTCGGTTGGCTTAGGTCGTCATAGCTTGGGCTTGAGTTGTCATGACTTGAGTTAATGTCTGGAGACCCGCCCTTATTTCCACATTGGTCATAGCCCCCTCATCATTAGGAGCTTGAGGGTCTTGACGAGCTTGGGGAGGAAATCCCTCATTCACATTCTCCTCTTCCATCCTCCTTGAATTCGCACTTCTTGTATTCATAACCTATAAATACAAGAGAAGGGTTAGGAAAAAGGACTTCGTAGAGTTAGGACTCTAAAGCACGACTAAGGAGTAATGAATAAAGTGAAATTTCCTAAACATCTTATAGCCTCTCATTCATAAGTGTGGTGCGCTTCACACTCATGAACAAGACTTTAATAGACATGGTTTATGAGACATCAACCTTAAAAACATCCGAAAACGTTATGCTCTGATACCAAGTTTGCAACGACCCAGGGGCACCTCCTAGATGCAAGACGGTGTACTTGACCCCGAAAGGGTCTCATAGAAGACCTTAGCATACATAAACATAGGAAATAGAAATGATGCGGAATTTAAAATATTACAATCAAAGCCTTTTATTAAATTCAAAAGCGAAGTCTAGACATTGTCTAATTAACCGTCTACTACAATAGAATATCAATAGAGTCACAGCTCTTTTACAATCAAAAGACTAAAAAGTAGTCTATAAGAACAACTAGAAGTGAATGACATCTTGTCCTCGAACCGTGAGGTCTCACCACATGTCTTGGAGATAAGCAATCCAAGCCTTTGTCAAGAAAGGAAGTACACTTCACCTAGTTGGAACCTACACTTTTCAAAAATATAGAAGAAATAGGGGTTACCACAAATATGTACTAAGTATGGGAGCATGCATAAATATCCTTGAAATATGATAAAAAGGACATTTTGGTTGAAAAGTATGCATTTGCCAATTTGAGAATAACCATGCACTTTTAATGTAAAACACAAGTCATAAGCACATTTATCATGTAAGAACATTATAACACAATAGAACAATACATTTGGTAACATTAAGTTGTACTTGTGCAATGTATGATTGACATCCCATAATACCAACCACACTAAGTACTCTATGATGCCACCCTAATCATACATAACATACATAGACCTCATCATAGTTAATACTCATACACAAAGAAATAGTCATGTACATTAACTTGAACATAAGGAAAGTCATCCATAGCAACAATCATTCAACATATATGCATACATTAATATCTTATCATAGCATAGGAAACCATCCCATAATCCCTTTCAAAGTCAACTTGTGCAATGTAAAAGTGAAGTCTTATACCCCCACTCCTACAAAGTAAAGATCATCAAGAAGTCATAAGTATAATTTGTGTCATATCCATTATCTTGTCATGTAGGGAAAATTAGCCATAACTGACATAGATCATGTGAGCTACATGGAATCTGGTGTCGTGTAACGCCACACCGAAAGAAGGTGTCCTACTTTCCTAAGGTAGAAGTAAATGTATTAGCTTGTAGGTGGATCCACTAGCTAAAGACCTATGTGGGCACATAGTTATGGGATAGGGAGATTGCTTCTAGAAACCCGACCTATTTTATTGGCGGAGGAGCTTCCATGCCATGATAATAATTTAGATGACCTGGCCTATTGTATTGATGGGTGGGCCTCTACCTCTTTTTCCATATCCACTCGGTGTTAAGCATTATTTCCCAAATTATACATAATATGTCTTGAATTGCATTTACATGTGTGAAGGAATATCTTGCCATTCATTCAATACAACTCATAAAATAGCTCATAGATTCAATTAGGTTAGAATGGACTTTCAACCTTAGAATCATCATTAACATGTGAGTAAACCTTTCACATCATGTTCAAGGTGTTTCATGAGAATAGCCTTTCAATAAACACAACATTATCATCATCCTAGACAATTCATACATAGTCATGTGTAAGGGTAATGGGAAAATGACCTTTCAACAATACCACAATTTACACAATAGTCATAGGATCTGCACTTACTAAGTGAATCATAAGTTCGTACACAATTTTCATCAATATGTACAAACCTTCATAATTTACCCTTCAAGGGTCATGAGTCATGTCTCACAATCACACCTATATATACTACATTAGTCATGGATAAAACAAGATTCAATAACTAAAATACCATAGACACAATTCATAGTATTCATCTTGCATCAATACACCTATCACAATTCATGAAATTGGGTCATGAGAGAAATTCATGTGTTCATGGGGGACTTTATTATAAAATCACCATAAAACAACAATTCAATAATAATGTAAGACAATTAACTCATTGAAATCATTTTTAAGAAAAACTCATGACTAGATTGAAAAACCCTAGGTTTTGGGAAAATCTACTAATTGAAATAGAGAGTTTAAGGGCTTCATGGAAGAAAGCTTTCCATGAATCAAGACTTCCATACCTTGATTGGAGATCCTTCACAAAATAGAAGAAGAAAGGCTGCTCCTTGAAATCTGAGCTTGACCTTGTTCTTTCTCTTCAATGTAGTCTTAGAGAGAGAAATATTGGAGAGGGGAGTTGGTTTTTAGTTGAGTTTTGTGAGTTGTGAGGTGTTAAAGAAGTGGTTAATAGTTAATAACTACTTATACATGTCTAAATAACTAATATAAACCATCCCCACACTTGAATAATTAAAATAGAATTTACCTAAATTAAGTCACCATAGGTCAAAACTTGAGACAGCTTTACAGACTCCATCTACGACTGTCACAACCTGGGAGTGCCCACTAGACGTAAGATGGTGTACTTGACCCCGAAGGGGTCTTATATAAGCCTCTAGCATCATTACTCCATAAGACATTGAAATAATGCGGAAAAATTTAAAACTTTACAATCGAAGTCCAAACTTCACTTTTCATAAAAGAGAGTAACAGGAAAATCTAGACTTTGTCTCATACAACCATCTAAAACATAGGAATACAAAGTTTGGGACTTAGCCCTTATACATCAATGAAAGTCTCAACATGAGAAGTACAATAGAACTAGAAGATAGGAAATCTCATCATCGAACTGGAGGACTCACCACAACTTGGAGATAAGCAATCCAAGTCTTCTTCAAAGATAGTGAGATAGTCACCTAGCCGGAACCTACACTCATTAAGTTGTAGAAGGAAGAAGGGGTTAGCACATAATATGTACTAAGTACGGAAACATGCATAAAAACCTTAAACATGGTAAAAATGACATTTTTGTTAGAAAAGTATGCTTTTGTCAAGTTTAGAAACCCATATGCATTTACGATGTACAATACAAGCCATAATCACATTTATACTAACTACATGGTAATATAAACACCTTAGCAACCTCTAAGGAACAATTGTGCAATGTATGGTTGGCATCCTATAATACCAACCCTACTAACTGTCCCCTTGAAGCTCCCTTGGTCATACATATCACCTTTAAACCTCATTATAATCATTAGTCACCAACAAGGAATAATCATGAGCATTACTTTGACTACAAGGAAAGTCATTCATAATAACCAACCATCCAAGATATATGTACGCACTCGTATTTCATCACATATAGTAAGGAACCATCCCACAACATCCTAATAAGTCCACTTGTCCAATGTAGGAGTGAAGTCCCATACCCCCACTCCTACTAAGTACCCTCACCAAGAAATCGTAGTACAGCCCACACCTCATTCATTATCATTCATTTAGGGAAGAATAGCAAAACCGACATAGACCATGTGAGATACATGGAATCCGGTGTCGAGTAACCACACATCGAAGAAGGAGTCCTACTTGCCTAAGGTAGAACTAAGTGTATAGCGTCTAGGTGGATCCACTAGCTAAGTCCTATGTTGGCACATAGTTATGGGATAGGGAGATTGCTTCTAGAAACCCATCCTATTGCATTGGCGAAGGGGCTTCCATCTCATGAGTTCACTTTGGATGACCCTCCCTATTGCATTGGCGGAAGGGCCCATGCTTCATTGTCCATATCCACTCGGTGCTAAGCATTATCTCCCGAATTATACATAATTAAGTCTTGAATTGCATTTACATATGTGAAGGAATGCTCTATCCCACATTCAATACAATCCATCAAAATAACTCATAGATTCATTGAAGGTGAGAATGTACTTTCAACTTTAGGATCAACAGTAGTGTGTGAGTAAGACTTTCACATTACATTCATAGTGTTTTCATGAGAATTAGACTTTCAATCAACACAATACATCATCATCATCCTAGACTATTCATGCATCATTAGGTATAAGTGTAAGAGAAGATCAATAGTTTCCACCATACCATACTTTACACACTAGTCATATGAGATATACTTTCTAAGTGAATCAATAGGTTATACACAACTTTCATCAACATGTACAAACCCTAGCAATTTACCCCTTTTCAAGGTCATAAGTAATGTCTCACAATTACACCTAAAGATACTACAATAGGCATGAACAAAACAAGATTCAATAACTAAATTCACATAGAAACAATTCATAGTAATCATCTTGCATCAATACACCCATCACAATACTTGAAATTGGGGTCATAGGGGTGTTCTTGGGTTCTAGGGGAGTTTTACAATGAAAATCACCATTAAAAATCAATCATCCATAATATAATACAATTAACATAATAAAAATTGTTTTTTTCGGAAGAACACGTGGTTGGAATAGAAACCCTAGTTTTTGAACAATGTATCAATTTCGAAATCAAGAGTTGAAGGGCTTCATGGAGAAAGATGTTCCATGAATCAAGGTTCACAAACCTTAATTGAAGCTTTGCCCACGAATTGGATTTGAGAAGATGGATTCTTGAGCCCTAACCCTCAAGTTCTTGGTGTTCTTCAATGGAAAAACTCTAGAGAGGGAAATATTGAGAGAAACATGATGTTCTTGGGTTTTGTTCTTTTATTAATTGGGAGTAACTAAAAAGCAGGATTTTTGGCTTTAAAAAGTATATATACTTATTAGGAAAAGAGTTGGAAAGTATTGGTTCAAGTTTAGGAAAGATTACTTAAAACCCTTACTTATACTTCCATTTTGATTCTTGTCCCGCTTGAGCCCGCCCTTTGGTACCCTTGGCTCACAAAGTCACTTAGGCGACTCGCCTAATGACCCTTAAGCTCACCCATATTTACAATAAGTTCCCAAAGTGGGCAGCTCACTTAGGCGATGGGGAGGTTTGTTGGGCGAATCTCCAACCCATTGGGCGACCCTCAACCCATCTCGCCCTTTTGTCCAGTAGCATAGGCTAGGAAGGACAGTAATCTAGGCGATCAAGCGCACTTTGGCGCATCGCCAAGTGACCTGGGCGACCATGCTGACTATCGCCAACCTGTCCAAAGAGCAAACAAGGTTCTCCTTCACCTTTCCTTGATAGTTTAGGTCCTTACCTTCATCCTAGATGTTTACCTTCTTCATTTTAGCTTTAGTTAGGTCTTTAAACATCTATGGAAGTTACGTAAACATGTCCATTAATCCTAACTCAAACTAGACACCAACTTAAAGTTATACCAATTTGCACGATGAGGCTCTAGTTTAGCCTATTGATTTTCCGGGTTGTTACATTAGCCCCCCTTAGGAACATTCATCCCCGAATGATACTTTAAATGTATTAAGGGGATAAACACTTAAAACTAGTAGCCCATCATACTAGACATCACAAAAGGTACAAATCATAGGAGGAAACATCATAAGCTCAATGCAACAACAAGATGTAGGAACTACATCCACAACTTCATGATGCACCAAAATTTCAATTTCATACAAACATGGGAGGAACTACCGTCTCCAACACAAGCAAGCTCAATCACAACAATATTAAACCAACAAGTCATTTCATTACAACATATTTAAATATGTTCATCAACTCATCTCATGAAGAAACATATGTCAAGATTATACACAATGCAATTCATCATGGAAAACACATAATTCATGCAAGCTCATTTTATATTCGACATGAATTTCATCTAGAACATGTCTATACAAGGAACTCATGCAAAACTAAGACATTACACAAGACTCTGAATATCTAAGAACTCAAGAGGAATTTCATACCTCAAGTTTGGATATGGGTAAAAACAAATCGATGAGGGTAACGGGACTTCATATCGGCCTTGGCCTCCCATGTAGAACCCTCAACTAGGTGGTTCCTCCACAGGACCTTAACGGAAGATACTTTGTTGTTCCTTAACTTCTTCACTTGCCGGTCCAAAATCTCAACTGGGACCTCTTCATAAGAAAGGTTCTCATCAACTCCTAAACCCTCTAAAGGAAGGATGGACACCGTATCACCAATGAATTTCTTAAGCATGGAAACCTGAAACATCGGGTGAACCGGGGCCAATTCGCTTGGCAACTCCAATTCATAAACAACTTTCCGAATACGCTTCAAGATTTGGTATGGCCCTATATACTGGGGACTAGGTTTCCCCTTCTTGCCAAACCTCATCATGCCTTTCATAGGCGAGAATTTCAAGTAGAACCAATCACCAACCTCAAATTCAAGATTATTTCTTCTATTGTCGGCATAAAACTTTTGCCGACTTTGGGTCGTCTTCAACCTTTATCTAATGCGTCAAACATTCTCAATGGCATCATAGACTAGTTCGGGACCAATTATAGCAAATTCACCTACCTTAAACCACCCCACCGTAGATCTACACCTTCTCCCATATAGTGCTTCAAACTGAGCCATGGCAATGCTAGAGTGGTAATTATTGTTGTAGGGAAATTCTATCAAAGGAAGATGATCGTCCCAATTACCCTTGAAATCAATCACACTTGCACTCAACATATCCTCCAAGGTTTGAATGGTCTGTTCCACTTGACCATCCGTTTGAGGGTGGAAGGCGGTACTAAGTTTAACATTGGTACCAAGTCCTTGTTGAAACGCCTTCCAAAAATGTGAAGTGAATTGAGTACCTCTATCCGATATAATGGACAAAGGAACCCCATGCAACCTCACAACATCCTTGATGTACAACCTAGCATAGTCTTCTGCCGAGAAAGTAGTCTTGACGGGAAGGAAATGAGCTTATTTCGTCATCGTATCAACAATGACACATATAGAATCGTGTTGCCTTCGTGTACGAGGCAACCCCACAACAAAATCCATATTCACCTCCTCCTACTTCCAAGTGGGATTATTCATATCTTGGAGCAAACCTCCCAGTTTCAAGTGCTCGACCTTGACTTCTTGACAATTTGGACATTTGGCCACAAAACCCGCTATATCCTTCTTCATACCATTCCACCAATAGACTTCCCATAGGTCATGGTACATCTTGGTGGCTCCCAGATGAATAGAATACCGCGAACCATGAGCCTCTTCTAATATTTTCTCGCTCAAACCATCAACATCCGGAACACACAACCTACCTTGGTACCTAAGCACCCCATCTCCCCCTTGGGAGAAAACCTCAATGGACTTTTTGAGAACCAATTCTTTCAATTCCATCAAAATAGGATCAAGATGTTGCTTAGACTTTACATCAACCACAAAGGACGATTCAGAACTATGATGAACCATGAATCCACCCTTGGAGGAATCCACGAGTTGGACACCTAGACGGGCCAACCTATGCACATCTCAAACCAATTCCTTCTTCTCATATTCTACATGAGTCACACTACCTAAGGACATTCTACTTAAGGCATCAACAATTACATTGGCTTTGCCGGGGAGGTAAAGGACACTCATGTCATAATCCTTCAAAAGTTCTAACCACCTTCTTTGTCGAAGCTTCAAGTCTTTTTGGCTAAATACATATTGAAGGCTTATGTGGTCGGTAAACACATCTGCATGTACCCCATATATATAGTGTCTCTATATCTTTAAAGCAAACACCACTGCCGCTAGTTCGAGATCATGAGTTGGATAATTATTTTCATGAATCTTGAGTTGCCTTGAAGCATAGGCAATCACCTTACCATGTTGCATGATAACACATCCCAAACTAATTTGAGACTTATCATAATATACTACGAACCCATCGGTACCCTCCGGTAAGGTCAACACCGGAGAGGATGTGAGTCTATCCTTCAATTCTTGGTAGATTTTCTCACTAGCCTCCGTCCACTCAAATTTGGACTTCTTTTGGGTTAAGGCCGTTTATGGAGAAGCGGTAGAGGAGAAACCCTCAACAAACCTCCAATAGTAACTGGCCAAACCCAAAAAGCTTTAGATATTGGTGGGACTTATGGGTTTAGGCCAACTCTTAACCGCATCAGTTTTCTTAGGATCAACTTCTAGAGAGTGAACCCTAGTCCCATGTCCACACACTCAGCTCGAGAGAGTAAGTGGGTTATGGCATAGGCTGGTCTTCACGCGACAAGTGGGTATCGGAGAGGAACACATTTTAAACGGGGTAAGTTGCTCGAGAGAAAGCTTATCCCCCTTAAAGTCTAGCCTAGTCACAATTATTCTATGAATCTTATATCGAAAGCATGTACCCAATAATCTAGCTTAACCCATATTCCCGTCACATCGCAAGGATCCCCTCTCATTACTTAGAAACCCTTGTTTATTTTGTTATTTTTACCTTACTTGTGACAAAAACCCCGTTGTTAATTGACACTCTTGTGTCCCCCTTTAATTTACAATATTTTTACTCGTTAATGTCTTTAGCTACGACTAGTTAGAACTAAATTTTATTTTTCTATTAATTCTCAAAACCACTCTCTTGGGATGATCCCAACCCTTGGTTGGGTTACTAAACTATTGTACGATCGTAGACACTTACATCGGAAGTTATGTCTTGATTATGCAAACATCAAAATGGTGCCGCTGCCGGGGAGTGGTATTATTTGGGAATTCTTAGTTAGATAGAATTTTTTATCCTTCTTAGTTTTAGCTTTACTAATCTAAATTGTAGTTTTTTTTTTTGCTTCTTTGAATATCAAAGCAGGGAAACAAGAATGGATGATCATTATGGGTACCACACAGACCATCCCCTCATGAAACTACTGAACCTCAGAGACAACCTCCTGACATTTAAACAGGTAGTGGATGAGATAATTCAGGAAATGTGGCTGAAGTTTCAAGCGGTGCTGCAACCATGCAAATCTCATGGGATGACGGACAAGGCACTACTGGAGTGCTTCAGTAGGGGTCTTGGACCCGAGAATAGAAGTGTAGCTGATCAAATTTCCGAGGGAGGCAAGCTATACCATCCCTATGAAGTCTTAGCAAAACTCCTTGATGGCAAGGTAGAAGCCAGCAAATAAGCCAAAAAGAGGCAGGAGTGGGACGCACTAGTCACCCAGTGGGATGCTCTATCCAACCGAGTCACGGAATTGGAAGTACAAGCCATGGAAAAGAAAAGCACTTCTCCCTCCAAGAGTGTAGTCATGGGAAAAAGGAGGGAGGTGTGCAAGATGACGAAGCTCTTTCACTCATTCAGCAAAAAAATTGAGGCACAAGAGACGATGTTGAATGAGATGAAGGAAAACTGCTAAATGAAGCATCAACCTCGCACTCCATGACTATTCAGTTGTAGGATGCTCAAACTGGCCATTTGATATCAGGTCATTACCCACCATTCACCGAGTACTCACCTAATTACAACATGGGCGACTTCGAGGATGAAAAATAGTTGCTGACTTGCGTCGTGCCACGACTTAACTAAGGCGCTGTTTGGGAGGCAACCCAAAACCCCTTAATATTTTATATTTGCGTATTGGTAAAATAATAGTGTGTCGTTTATACAAGTTGATGTGTGATAGAGTGTTAGAAAAAGTGTTGGGTGGCGAGCAACAAGTCTAGTCGGCGAGTCGCCAAAGAGGTTGGCACAGCAAATCAATTCCGTCGTTTGACTCAAGATAGCTTCAAATTGAAGTCTATAAAATTCGACGAGCCGAGAAAAATATTGGCGAATCACCAACCATATCGGCGACCCCGATGTTTACCGTCGTTTGAACATCCAAATTTTCTGGGGAAGTTTTATAAAACTCGGTGAGGTAAGCAACTATTCGGTGAAACACCGAATGACTCAATAATCAAGACTACTGCTGTCGAATGAGCATGAACTGGACAGTTTCCAAGCCAAAAGGGCTAAAATTATACAACTTGTTCACTTTTACACGCTTTCATTCCTCCAACTGCATCTTTGCACACTAATTTCCATATATTCTTGCATTACCTAAGATTTATAGTTATCAATTTGTGCTTGGAACATGGATTGCACTTTAAATTGGCTAGCGTAAAAGGGTGGTTGTGAAGCATTCGAGAACGTGGGTTGAGACTAGACGTATTGGGCTGCCTAGCAAAGTTGTTGAGAGTTTGAGAAAACACTCATCGGTTTGCTTAACGTGCCCACCTCAAACATGCCGCCCCGACGGATGAGGCAGCTGCTTAACCAGGATTATCCTTTGCCTCCCTCTCTATTATTTTCTATTTGTACTTTCGGATGTTTGTTATTTACATTTGAGGACAAAAAATTGTATTTGTTGTGGGGTGAGGCCCACACCTTTTGTTGATAGTCATGTTTTGTTTATATTTGGGATGTTCTGTTTAAAATTGCGCTTATACTGCGTTTTTGTGGATGTTTGAGCTTATGGCTCCCTTTTTGTTATAATTGAAAAAAGGATTTTGACCCTTCTTTCCAAAAAAATATAAATTTTTTTGCACATTTTCACCACCCGTTATATGCTCTTGAATGTGGCTGTTCTTTTGCAAAAAATTGAGTCTCGGTTCCAATCAATACCGATGACTTGAATAGTGCTCTCAATCGAACGAACATGAATGTGTGGGTACGATGAGCCCAAATGAAGTTGCATACACAATATGTGAACTCTTTTCATCTGGTTTTGACTAGCCTAGTATCGAATCAAATCTCTTATAATGACTGTTGCACACTAGCAAAAGTGTGCAGTCTTTTTTAACTATAGTGCCGATGCCTTATGTGATGAGCTTACTTGTGAACTATGCATGATAGATACTAGAATTTACCCCGTTGGTCCGGTCAACTAAGTGATGCTATCTCTTGATATGATCTTAGGAAACTTCGAAGAGTGTGAACCAATTTGACATATACCTCTTTTGTGACTTACCCTGTGAGTGTGTGAACCACTTTTGAACACCCTTCGAGCCTTTCCCTTTTGTTTGGAAGAAAATTAATGAAAGTAATGACCTTTCTTTATCCATCGCCCATAATCCTCATGAAGTTGTGGTTAGTTGAATAGCCAACTTAGGCCAAAAGCCTAAGTTGGGGGTGTGTTGAAAAGATAGGGGCAAGTCAAGAAGTGCAAGGAAAGTCTCCTCTTACCCATGATTTTGAGAAAAATGGAACCCCTCCATATAAAAAAAACAAAAGAAAAAGAAAAAGAATGAAAAAGAAATGAGGTTTCCTAACAATTCATGGGAAGCAAATAATAGGATTACCTATGATGCACTAATGAAAATGATGAAGGAAAAATGAAAGGAAGTGTTGAGAGCACCACATTTCATGAGGATGAAAGTCACTGAGCCTAAATGACCACAGTTTTGCACTCAGCCCCATTACAAGCCTTGAAAAGACCTTTTTGATCTTGAGTGAGCTGAAACAAGTGTTGATTGGAAAATACGGGCAAACCTATGGGTGTAAAGTATGCATTATATTCTTCTTTGTGAGTGTGAGTGTTGCATCTGATTCCAAAACTTAAAACAATGAAACCTTTGTGTGAATATGGAATCATTCTTTGTGGGAGGGTATTTGAACACTATAGTTGAGCTTTAACTTGCATTTGAAGCAAGTATTGTGAGCATGAGATTCGTTGATATTGGTGAGTCACAACTTGAATCTTTGAGTGCATATTTGATCTTTGAATAAGTAAATTGAGTCTTGTTGTGTGCATTCATGAATGAGTCTTGTGTAGCACTGTTCGAGACACCCTTTTTGAATGGTTGAACTTTAGTTTGCTTGAGGACAAGCAAAAGTTTAAGTTGGGGGTGTTGATGATTCCACAAATTGGACTCATTCAAGGCTATATTTTAATAGAAATTGTGTCCTCAAATGCTTATTTTATCTCAATATCTGATGAAAACCCTTAAGTTTCAGGTATTTGAAGTTTTAAGGAAAGCACACTATGTCGCAAAAAGGAAGGAAAAGGCTGAAACGAATGAATAAATGAAGGCCTGAGGATCGTTGAGTCCACTTGGCGAGTCGTCGATGGGTCTTACTTCGCCTTTTGTTCCAGTGTGATGAGCCTTGAAGAAAATGATCAAGTCGGTGGAAAAATGGGGCAGTTGGTGCATCGCCGAGCAGTTCCGTGAAGCAGTACCATGCCGCCCAATGACCTAGAGCATGATGAGGCTGAAGGCTAGTGCAAGACGGTGACTAACTACACCAAAGGGTGAATCGCAGAGTTGATCAGGGTTCCGACTAACGATGCCGAACGATCCGCTGCAACACAAATCTGTGAAAACTATAAATACTAGTTAGAGTTTTAGTTTTAGTGTGGAACAATTATTATAATTTTCACTTAGAGTCGAACAATTGTGATAATTTTATATAGAACAGTACTTTTTGATATCTTTGCTCTATGTTTGAGAGGGGTTTGAAGACTTGAAGAAGAAGAGGGTTTCATCTCCAAGGATTTGGACTTAGGTCTTTTGGATTATTCATTCTTGGCCTATAACAAGACTTAAATATTCATACCCATTTGAATGCAAGCTCATTTAGGTATAAATTTCTATCTCTTGATGTTTGGCTAAAAACCCCAATTCTTGGGGTGTGATTTAGCGAATATGGGTTAAGATAATTGTTGGGTCTTGCTTGCTGATAGTTTATTCGTAGTTTAAATGTTATTTCGTTTAGTGGTTGTGGATGAATTTAATGAATTTGTAGTTTCAAATACAAGTTTATTTATATGTTTTCGGCTTGCTTGAGAGAGAGGTCGTAAAACTAAGACCACTAAATTGATGGCCAGTGTGAGTGGGTCGACATGAGGTTCAACTCAAGAGAGTGAACCCTAGTCCCATGTCCACACACTCAGCTCGAGAGAATGAGTGGGGTTAAGGCGTAGGCTGGTCTTCAGGCAGCAAGTAGGTGTCGAAGAGGATGCATTTGAAACGGGGTAAGTTGCTCGAGAGAGATCTTATCCCCCTGAAAGTCTATCCTAGTCACAATTACTCTATGAATCTTCTATCGAAAGCATGTACCCAATAATATAGCTTAACCCGTATTCTCGTCACATCCCAAGGATGCCTTCTCATTACTTAGAAACCCTTGTTTATTTTGCTATTTTTACCCCCGTTGTTAATTGACACTCTTGTATCCCCCTTTAATTTACAATGTTTTTACTCGTTAATGTCTTTATCTATGACTAGTTAGAACTAAATTTTATTTTTCTATTAATTCTTAAAACCACTCTATTAAGACGATCCCAGCCCTTGGTTGGGTTACTAAACTATTGTACGATCGTAGACACTTAAATCGGAAGTTGTGTCTTGATTACGCAAACATCATAATTCTCTTCATCGTCATAGTCTCTTCTCCAATAATCTCTTTGCTCAGCCAAATCTTAATAGTATCTCCTTTTCTCTTCCCCCTTGTGATAGTTCCAACATCGATTCCCACCTCGCTATAAATAGCATGGGTGGAAACCCTCCTCGTATCTCTTGGAGTTCCAACCTTGATTCTCCACCGGCTTTGAATAACCGGAGGAAGAACCCTGCTCAACTCTAAGCACTCCACTTTTCCCCTTGAGTTTTCCCGCATTCTCCATCATATGCTCTTGTAATAGCTCCATTAGGGTAAAAAAAATTCTTGATACTTGCATCCCTTTCTCTTTCCTTATCAAGTTGTTCTTGTGTCATTCTAAAACAAAAATGAGAGACTTGATCCTCCTAAGTGCACCAAGCTTGATTTATTTTCGTCATGTCATCAAGAAGAAATGAAGCCACCTCAAATGATTGCAACATTATTCCCCCTCGTACCAATTGATCAGCCACTCCTTTATTAACCAAATCAAGACTCCGGTAAAAATATTGGAGTAGCAAATCGTTTGGTAGCCCGTGAGTTGTGCATTTAAGTAAAAGTTTGTTAAATATGACCCACGTTTCATGGATGGGTTCACCCTCCCATTGCTTGAAACCTTGAATGTCGTCTCTAAGTTACATCATCCTTGATGGGGGAAAGAATCTTACATTGAATGCCATAATCAGCTCCTCCCATGATGTGAAGGAATTGTTCGGTAACTCGGCCAACCACTTGCTAGCCTCCTTCGTTAAAGATAGTGGAGATAACCGAAGCCAGATTGACTCTTGTGATACATTCTTGAATGAAAATGGGCTGCACACCTCTATAAAATTTCTTACATGCTCATGCGTGTCTTCATGTTCGATCCCTCCATAAAGCACACGAAGACCCACATGAGCATGTAAGAAGTTTTACTGAGGTGTGCATCCCGTTGTCATTCAAGATTATGTCACAAGAGTCAATCCGGTTTCGGTTATTTCCACTATCATCGACGGGGAAGGCTAGCAAGTGGTTGGCCGAGTTACCAAACAATTCCATCACATCATGGGAGGAGTTGATTATAGCATTCAATACAATATTCTTTCCCCCATCAAGTATGATGAAGCTTAGAGACGACATTCAAGGTTTCAAGCTATAGGAGGGTGAACCTATCCATGAAACGTGGGTGAGGTTTAAGAAACTCCTACTTAAATTCCCAACTCACAGGCTACTAAATGATTTAATACTCCAATACTTTTACCAGAGTCTTGATTCGGTTAATAAAGGGGTGGCTGATCAATTGGTACGAGGGGGAATAATGTTGCAATCACCTGAGGTGGCTTCATTTCTTCTTTATGACATAACTAAAATAAATCAAGTGTGGTACACCCAAGAGGATCAAGTCTCCCCTTTTTGTTTCAGAATAACACAAGAACAACTTGATAAAGAAAGAGAGAGGGATGAAAACATCAAGAAGATGTTGACCTAAATGGAGCTATTACAAGAGCATATTATGGAGAATGTGGAAAAGCCAAAGGGGACAAGTGGAGTGTTTAGAGTTGAGGAGGGTTCTTTCTCCGGTTATTCAAAGCCAGAGGAGAATCAACGTTGGTACTCCAAGAGATACGAGAAGGGTTTCCACCCATGCTATTTATAGCGGGGTGGGAATCAAGGTTGGAACTATCACAAGGGGGTGGAGCAAAGAATATACTATCAAGATTGGGCTGAGTAAAGTGGCTATTTGAAAAGGGAGGAGGACCATGAAGAGGACCACCCTCACTCAAGTGAGAGCCCAAAATTGAGAGGGAGTGCAAGTAGTCCACGAGTGAACGATTTGCTGTCAGGCATCCTTGATAAAGTCAAAGGTTTGGATGACTTGTTAAAAGGGATAAAAGCCAACTTTACATCATTGAACAATAAAGTGAACTCTCACGCAGATGCAATCAAGATACTTGAAGGTCAGTTGAGTTCACTTTCAGCACAATTGAAACAAAAAATGCTAATGAAAGATGATGATGGAGAGCTGGTTGTGGTTACTTGAAGTGGAAATAAAGCAATAGGCGATGTGACGGGAAATGAAGAAGCTCAAATGCATGAAGAATACAAAGGGATGGAGGAAGAAGAGGCACCTATCCATCAAAGCATTGCCAAAGGACAACAAAAGGATATGAAGAAACACAATCAAAGCCCAAAAGTTATGCAGCTTTTACCCAAAATATTTCCTCCATTTCCTCAACGTCTAAAGATGAAGAATGAGGATGAGAAGTTCAAGAAGTTTTTATCGGTGTTCAAGACAATATCAATTAATCTCCTTCTAGTGGAAGCATTGTTGGAAATGTCGGGGTATGCCAAGTTTATGAAGGAATTAGTCACAAAGAAAAGGAGTTTGGATTTTGAGACAATCAAAGTCTCCCATAGTTGTAGTGCAATTATGACTAAGGAGTTGATCAAAAAAAGAGAAGGTCCTTGAGCGTTTACCATCCCTTGCACCATCGGCAAGCTCCAATTTGCTAAAGCCCTATGTGATATGGGAGCAAGCATCAACCTAATGCCATATGCGATCTATAAACAACTTGGGTTGGGTGAACAGAAAGCCACAACAATGAGCCTTTTGATGGCGGACCGATCAATTAAACAACCAGTGGGGATACTGTATGACATCTTGGTAAAGGTTGACCGATTTATTTTTTCCTGGCTGATTTTGTCATTCTCGATTATGAAATAGATGTTGAAATTCCCATCATTTTAGGAAGACCATTCTTGGCAACTGGAAGAACGTTGTGGATGTTCAGAGTGGAGAATTGATGATTCGAGTGAATGAAGATGAAGTAACCTTTAATGTGTTTAAGTCAATGAAACATCCAAGTGATATTCACGTGGTCTCCACTGGTGATATTATTGATGAGGTGGTGGCTAGTGTGAGCCATTTGATGTGTATGAGTGAGCCACTTGAAGCCATGCTTGCTAACTATGATGAGTTCGAAATTCAAGGCTATGAAAAGGTATTAGCGGCTCTATCAGGTTTGGGGGGTATTCAAAGACTCCACTGAAGTTGGACATTGATTTAAAATATCAAGAAAGTTGAAAGTACTTCCCTCCCATCTCCGATATACTTTCTTGGGGGCAAATAATACCTTACCGGTGATCATTGCAGCCGATTTAATTGATTGGCAGATAAAATTACTCCTTGAGGTGTTGATAAGGCAAAACAAAGTTATAGGGTGGACTATCGCTAACATAGTGGGCATTCCTCCTGGTATTTGCACTTACAAAATTTAGCTTGATAGTGATTGTAAGCCAAGTGTTGAACATCAGCGGAGATTGAACCCACCGATGCAAGAGGTAGTGAAAAAGGATATAATAAAATGGTTGGACACAAATGTGATCTACCCTATTGCGGATAGCAAATGGGTAATCCGTTACAATGTGTACCAAAAAAGTGAGGCATCACGGTAGTCCCAAATGAAAAAGGGGAGCTTGTATCTATGAGACCGGTCACCGGGTGGAGCGTATGCATGGATTACCAAAAGTTAAATTCATGGACTGAAAAGGATCATTTTACCATGCCATTTATGGATCAAATGCTTGATCGACTCTCCTAGAGAGGTTAGTATTGATTTTTGGATGGGTATTCCGGTTATAACCAAATATACATTGCTCCGGAAGAACAAGAAAAAACAACATTTCCATGTCCATATGGTACGTTTGCCTTCAAACGGATGCCGCTTAGATTATGTAATGATCCGGTAACATTTCAACGTTGCATGTCATCTATTTTTGCTGAGATGGTGGAGGATTCAATGGAAGTATTTGTGGATGACTTCTCGGTTGTGGGTGACACTTTTGAAGCATGTTTAGAGAACTTAGGACATGTTCTCCAAAGATGTGTGGAGACAAATTTAGTCCTAAATTAGGAAAAATGTCATTTCAAGGTGTAGTGCTTGGTCACAAAGTGTTGCAAAAGGGGCTGGAGGTTGACAAAGCAAAGATTAAAGTAATTGAGAAGTTACCACCACCAATTTCGGTGAAGGGTGTTCATTGTTTCTTGGGACATGCCGGTTTTTACCAGATGTTCATCAAAGACTTCTCAAATATTGCACATCCTCTATGCAAACTCTTGGAGAAGGAGGTGAAATTCCACTTTGATGATGCTTGCATGATAGCTTTCAAGTGCTTGAAAGAAAACTTGGTTTCCACACCGATCATCATTAGTCCTGATTGGTCAGAATCTATCGGAGTAAAGTGGGATGCAAGACGCACAACATTAGGTGTTGTATTGGGGCAAAAACGCAACAAAGATTTTCACCCCATTTACTACGCAAGCAAAACTCTAAACAATGCTCAACGTAACTATACAGATACTGAACAAGAGTTACTTGCGGTAGTTTATTTGTTTGAGAAGTTCCAGGCATACTTGCTAGGTACTAAAGTGATTGTTCACACTGATCATGCTACATTGGGTTACCTAATGGCAAAGAAGGATGCCAAGCCAATATTGATAAGGTGGGTGCTTTTATTGCAAGAATTTGAATTTGAGGCCAAAGATAGAATAGGTTGTGAAAATCAGGTGGCAGACCACTTATCAAGATTGGAAGGCAAGGAGAATGACGAGCTAGAGATCGACATAAATGATGTTTTTTGCGATGAATATGTATTCATAGTAACTCTCAAATAACCTCCGTGGTATGCTGATTTTGCCAATTATGTAGTGTGTGAATTAATGCCAAACGAACTGAACTTCTACCAACGAAAGAGGTTCTTGTTTGATGTTAAGAAGTACTTTTGGGATGACCCATATTAATTCAGAGAGAGTGCTGACCATATCATTAGAATATGTGTTCTGGAAGAAGAAGCTATTGAAATTCTCCATTCTTGTCATGCTTCACCGGTTAGAGGCCTTCATGGTGGTGTACGTACAACTGCTAAAGTTCTACAAAGTGGGTACTACTGGTCGTCTCTATACAAAGATGCTTATGAGTTTGTTAAGAAGTGCACCCAATGTCAGAAACAAGGTGGTGTATCCAAAAGACACGAGTTGCCTCTTACGCCCATTTTAGGAATTGAGCTATTAGATGTTTGGGGAATAGATTTCATGGGCCCATTTATGATTTCGTTTGGTAATAAGTATATCTTCGTGGCTGTAGATTATGTTTCCAAATGTGTGGAGGCTGTTGCACTTCCAAACAATGAAGAAAAAAACATTGTTCAATAACTGAAATGCTACATCTTTGCGAGATTTAATACTCCTCGGGCTATTATTAGCGATGGGGATCCCACTTTTCTAAGAAATGGTTTTCAGCTGCATTGAGCATGTATGGAGTGAAACATAAAGTAGCAACTCCGTATCATCTCCTAACGAGTGGCCAGGTTGAAGTGTCAAACCGGGAGATCAAAAGAATCTTGGCCAAGACAGTGAATGCTAATAGAACTGGTTGGTCTCGAAAATTTGATGACGCACTATGGGCGTATCATACCGAATACAAAACATTAATCGGTATCTCTCCGTATCAGCTAGTTTTTGGTAAATCTTGCCATTTACCAGTTGAATTGGAGCACAAAGCATTGTGGGCATTGAAAGCTTTAAATCTGGATTGGACAAAGACCTCAAAAGAGAGAGTAGAGCAGTCAAATGAGTTGGACAAATTCTGGTTCAAAGCTTATGAAAGTTCAGCCCTATACAAGGAAAAGATGAAGAAATGAAATGATGCTAAAATCCTTAAGAGGGAGTTCAGAGTGAGAGACTTGGTGTTACTATACAACTCTCGACTTAGACTCTTTCTAGGATAGCTCAAGTACAAATGGTCAGGACCATTTAGAGTGACAAGAGTGTTCACAAATGGTGCCATAGAAGTTGAAGGTCTATAAGGACATGCATTTGAGGTGAATGGGCAACACTTGAAGTTATACTTTGGCGAGTGCCAAGAGATTTCTCTGATTGAGGTGGTGTACCTGGAAGGTGCTTGAGAGCATTTCCACATTGTGCCATGACGTTAAATAAGGTGCTTCTTGGGAGGCAACCCAAGTGTTAGTGTTTTAAAATAATGTGTGTTGATTTTGCAGATGTAGGATTTTATGCTCGAAGAAGATGAAATTGGAAAATCGCTCAACCCGTTCAGCAAGCACGACATAGTCCGCCCTATGGACTTTAAAAATGTGGCTAAGATTCTGGAACATTTGGCGGGAGACCTTCATCACTTAGCGAATCGCCGATGTGCTTATGCGACCCGATTTTCCTCGCCCTTTTACTTAAACACTGACCGCGTAACTCAATGATCGATAGGCCAAGTGCCAATTCCATTATTCGAGTCGCCGACCTATTCGGCGACCTCCTACATCTCCGCAGATCTGCCCCTTTCTGTAAGTGTCACCCACTGGAACAAAAGGCGATATTCTGCTCATTGGGCGCACCGCAGAAGCATTCGACGACCCTTTCATTTTCTCGCTGACTGGGCGCTTAGTGAATATTCCTCCTCACCTTGCTCTGCATGTTTACATACTAGAATTTTATCTTTATTTTCTAGTTGTCCGTTCTCTACTCATATTGGGGACAATGTTGAATGCTTTTGGTGGGGGTGTGTACTTGTGGTTAGTGAATTTCGAGGTGTGCTTGGAACCTTGTTGGCCCACTTTTACCACCCCTTGATTGTGTTTAATTGTTTTTGTTCTTGTGCAAATTTGAGTGTCGGTTGTGATCAATATCGATGACTTGAATGGTGCCCTCAATTGAACAAACACGAATGTGTGGCAATGATGAGGCCAAATGAAGTTGCATAGGCAATATGTGAACTCTTTGCATCTCGGTGTGACTAGCCGATTGTTGAATTGAGTCTCTTGTGATGTACATTGCACACTAGCGATAGTGTGGAGTCTGGTTTGACATTGGTGTGAATGCCTTCTGTGAGGATCTTCCCGTGAACCCTGTGTGATGACACCTAGAATTTGCCCCGTTGGTCCAATTGACCAAGTAATGTGAGCTCTTGAAATAATCTTAGGCAACAATTTTAAAGAGTGAAACAATTTAACATTATACCTCTTTTTTGGCCTACCTTGTAAGTGTGTGATCTTTGTTTTAGTACCCTTTGAGAGTTACCCTTTTCTGGGAAGAAACTTGATGCAACTGTGACCTTTCTTTATCCATTCACCCTTAATCCTCATGAGATGTGGTTTGTTTGAATAGCTAATTAGGCCAAAAGCCTAAGTTGGGATGTGGTGAAAAGAGAAGGTAAACCAAGGAATGTGAAGAAATTACCCTCTACCCATGGTTTTGAATAAATATAGAACCCCTCCATACAATTTTTTTTAATAAAAAAGAACAAAAAATAGAAAAAGTTCTAAAATAAAGTTGCAAAACGAAATGGGGTGTCCAAAGCTTCATTGAAAATAAATAATGGGGTGACTTTTGAGCATAAATGAGAATGAGGAAGAAAAGGGAAGGAAGCTTCGTCTATCCCAACTCCCACGAGTTGGTCACAGTAGGCCCTCAGGTGTGCTAAGGGATTCCTCGTTCCTCCAAAGATGTCGAATATTGGCACCTTGAACCCTTCCAGGAGGTCCAAATTCTGATGAATGCACAGGTCTTCGTAAATCAACCTAGCAACCTCAGGAATGCAGTTCAACTCCTTCATGGCTTTTCGAATTTCCTCCATCATATCTATTTTGGCGGTCTCTTCCTTTGACCTCCATTTTCTCTCCATCTCCTCATAGTGGTCGATCTCCGAACCATGGGCGTCATGCTCGTTGGGGACTGGTATTTGGAAAGTGGCTTTTTGCGGTAGTGGTGGAGCAATAGAGTGACTCTGGCCATTTAAAGGGACGTGATAGTTTTGGGGAAAAGTCTAGGGGCTGGCATACTAGTTTTGGTGAAGTTGGGAAGTGCGTGGGTTATTAGCGTTTTGGTTGTGAGGGGGTAGGCCAGTTTGGTGGTTTGCATTAGGGCAGGGAGTGGTGCTTGGAGGTTGGTATTTTGAGGAGGGGGTGGTGTTTGATAAGAGGTTGAGGCGTAATGAGGGTTTTGGGTGGTAAGGTCAATGATAGCGGGATTACGAGCAGGACTTGAAGGCGGGTTTTGAGGTTGTTCCACGTTAGGAGGGGGAATTTGAGCTGGAGGTCTTCCGTCTGGTTGAACATTGACATGAAAAATAGGAGGAAGCAAATCTTGTTTTCTCTGCATCTCGACCCTTATCTCAGTAATTTGGTGCATCAACTGTAGGATAAGTTTATTCTGATGAGTAAGGGCGGGCTGAGCCACCACGACATTAGTAAGGCTGGTTTCTTCGTTGTTATCACCCATTGCTGCTTTTCCCTTTTGTGAACTTTGACTGGGGAAGGAATTTGTAGGACCTTTAGATATAGTGAAATAAGGATGATCGGCCAGTGTATCAACACAGATCAGTTCTAACTACCTGTAGAGAAAAACAACTCAAAGGCAAATCTGTTAGTATTAGGTATGGATGAATAACACAAGATATCACATAAAAGGCATATAAACACATAAGAGTTGCTTCATTTGAGAACATGTTAACCCACGAATAATGGGGACTGATTTTTTGAACAATCAAGAATTTGCGCCTACGTATCTCCCAAGGAGAATTCAGGCCCTACGTAGTTTGAATACAAAAGAAAATTCTCATTTCCATTCATTCATTTCTTGAAGATTACAAGGAAAGTAAAGACATACAATAAAGCTTCTAAAGATAGATGGTGCTTTCATCAAGCTTCTTCTTCTGACTGCTGCATTAATCACCGGGGGTAAACTCAACTTGAATCTTTCCCATGTTGACGAGGGATTCCACGTTATAGCGAAACCCGAGGCACTTTCCAATGTTGTGATCTATGGCGTCATGATAAGGACAGGGTTTCCAGATTTCACTTCCAACAGGATGGATCTCTTCGCCATCCTTTCTGATAGAGGCCAAGACCCCTTTTCGAACCAACTGACTGTAGATATTCAGCAACGTTTTCTTGAAAGGCATGAAGTAGTGACAATAAAACAAAGTGTGCTCAGTGACCGGCATACTAGGCTCCTGTTGGTCATAGGTAAGGACGGTGTTCTCACCCCACATATATGGGATCTCCCCAACGTTGATCAGGTTGCAGATTGCTTCCTTAAGCTCCACGCATTCCTCTATAGTGTGTCCTCTTTGGTTCGGGTGGTAGGCACATGTCTTTTGAGAGTTTTCATGCCCAAACCCAAAAGTGGTTCCTTCGAGAGGCTTCAGCATACCTGACGCCTTAAGGTGCTCGTAAATGAGAGCACACGGCACGACTATTACCCCCACACTATGTGTCCGCTCATAAGCCGGGAGAGTGATCTTTTTGTCTCCTACTTTCAGACGTCCCAGGAAAGGAGGCGTATAGATGATTTCCTCATCGGCATCTTCTTCAATAGCTCCAGGGTTAGTGTCTTTGGGACCGTTATTGGCTTCTAGATTAAAAAAAAGCATTTTCCACGTATCTTCTTAAGCCTCATGGTTCTGTCATTGTTAAAGACATCATGTTCCTTCCGCACAGCAACTATCTTTTTACTTATAACATCACATTTTGTCATCTTTGCTGCCAATTCCGTGTCTAGCGCCGCATTTGCTGCTCGTGTGACCGCGGTGGCAAACTCCACTTCTATTCTCCTTTCTCTGGTTTCTTGGATCTCTCGCCTGAGCCACTGCAATTTGATCCTCAAATCCTCCTCAGTTAGCTCTATGTCGATACCCTTGCCTTTTTCCTTCTTAGCAGCAATTTTACCCTTTTTAAGATAATAGAGTAATATTTTAGGATTTGGTAGTAGGATTTTATGTCTGGCTGAGAAACTTAAGACTCATGGAATTTTGGTCGGACATTTGGTAGTGACTTGTATTTTGTATTGGGGAAATTTTCAGAAAATTTCCGAAAAGGAGTGGGCTAAAAATGTCATCATTCAAAGCAACAATATGACATAAACAGTTAAAGCACATAAGAATATATCGCACGTCCTAAACAAGTAGGGGGCCCTTTTGCGCCAAGGGTAGAAATAGCGTATTTGAAAGATGCATGTGTAGAATTGAACCATTTTGTTACCCCAAAGAAAATTTCGCATATAAAATGATGTTCAAGAAGCGAAAATAAGCAGGGGAAGTAGGGAATAAACGAAAAAATACAAAGGAAAGGCCCACCCAGGGGCCATTTGAAAAGAGTACCAAAATACAAGAAAGGCAAGCCCACGCAAGGGCATAATAACAATAAGTACATATAGAAAAACCCACGTAGGGGCGAAATCAGCTAAGACGCTCCCGATGGCCCAGCCTCCGATCTTCTCCTCTTGTTTTATGCCATGAGATGCTGAAGCCTATATTGAATCATTAGCAAGTATCCTTCGCTCTGGCGGCCTTTCTCTTCCCATTCTTCGAGACACATTCCGCTTTTCTTATCTCCAATCCATAAGTTAAGCTCTCCCAAATCGCTTCTCAAACTTTCTAATTCTTGAGTTACGCTCTCGAGGGCGTACTTATCCTCCTCTTGCTTTCAGAGAAATTCCTCGTGCATTTCCTGGGCATCTCTTCTTACCTCTCTTATTTCTATCAAAGCTTTGGAATCTTTGTCCTCTACAGTGCGGTAAATGTTCGGAACGGAGAAGGATATACCCTGTATATTGCGCTTCAACCAAGCTTTGTAAGTTTCATCGTACCCCGCATTAAATCGATCTATGGAAATGGTGTCCTTATTTATTCGCACTGCTCTTTTCCATTCTCTCAGCATCTCTGAAGCCTCAGACACTTTATCATCCCCGATGTCGAACACATAGATACGGTAGTATGCTTCTGGGGTGTAGTTTGTCTTCTTCCGAACTGCCTCAGGACCCGGATGGGTGCATATGGGCGAATACCTCGAATACCTGGCAGAGGAAGAACAAGTTGTTTGTCGCCCCGTACTATGACATCTTTCGAGATGAAATGGTCGAACATCCACTGGATATTTTCTTCTCTCAACTTAGAAAAAAATTGAGCCCATCTTTCTCTAGTTCTTTTTTTTTCTAAGTCTACCTAGAACAACATGTCATTCAATCTCTTAAGAGCATTATGCTCATCGAGGGTATGGAGTTCTTGAGTTCCGTGTCTCTTCACCAAGTGACTCATTATCCACCATTGGAGGAGAAGGTTGCAACCCTGAAAGTAACGATGCCCTTCCTTGCATTTTCCCAAAGCACGGTACATTTCGGAAAGGATGACAGGTGTGATAGGATAATACTTTACTTGCCCTTAGTTCATATGTCTGTGGAATAGAGTATGTGCAAGCATTATTACTCGGGTTTTGATACTGAGGCTCAGGCCGTGTAGGAAAACCATGGTGCCTAATAGTGCGATTGCAAATGCCAAAGGTCTGATCTCATCCCATTCTCTGAAAGTGACCCTGAACTCTTGGTTGTAATTCGTATAGAAGCTCTCATGCCCAAATCCGACATAGAGATCCATAAAAGAAACGCTAGAACCCTCGGCCTAGTAGGCGCAATCCTTTCTTAATCCGAGCCAGTTTACAATATACTCGAGGGTAGGCTTGTTAGGGATTAGGATGTGTTTTCTGTTTTTTCACTCTTCCTTCATGCCCTGTACCGATTGTGTCTATTCCATCCCGAATTTCCTCAATTGTTGGGGTGATCTCCATGGTCCCAAATCGGAACACCATTTTCTCGTTGTCCCAATAGCCTGTGAGGACTTCAATCAACTCGGGCCACCCAACCATATTAATGAGTTCTATTAGGGCTCCTATATATTTGTTGATGGCTCTTTTGTGAACCACAGTGAGGTCGTTGCACCACATCTTGAGCAAAATCGGGGCTTCCACTACCATATCGAATTTAGGAAATCAATCCATACCTACAAAATAAAGCACGTTTAAGATTCCTTCCCCCAAATAGGTTACAATCAGGTTTCCTCACATACATCTTTCAAATGTAAAATAATATGATATGTCGTTAGGTCGTGGACCTCGGACATAATTTTTGGCGGTTTTACTAATGGACTCAATTCGCCTTGGGTATTAAGCCGTCTTAGGCTAATGCTTAGATTTGGATTTGGTTTCGCTCTACTCTAGGTTGACTAGAATTGGTTTAGAAATCATGGTTACCCGAGTCGGACAGACAACAGGGTGAAGTCTAATAAAGGAAGTTGGATAACCATAAGCAAACTATTCGTTTTTCACTTCCAAAGAAATCAACTTGTGCTATTTTCTGAAGGAAAGCCGTGGTAAGCCAAGTAGCCATCTTTTTCCTAATGCAATCTATTTGCCGTTTGGCGAAATCGGGTGCCATGAATGCCACAATTCAATATAAGCGATAGATAAAACAAGTAGACAGTTAAGAGATATAGCCAAATAACTCAATCTTAAGGTTAGAACTATTCAAGTCCCCAGCAGAGTCGCTATTTTTTTTAATTAAAAATATTATTTGGACTAGTTTAGAGTCGCCACTTAATTTTAAAGTAAAATTAAGAAAACTATTATTTTCAAAAGATTGAAACAGAAAATCTAATCAAAACTATTAAAAATGTTCGAGTTTCTTATTAACATTCTAGGAAGGTTTTAAAAGCACCTACAATATCCAACTAATGTGGTTATTCGACAATTAAATTATTTGGCTAAAATAATTTAGCTTAATTTGAATTGCAAAATTGGACTATTTTATAGTTAGAACTATTTTAAAGGGGAAAAGGGGAAATATTTAAATATTATCTAAGTGAACTATCTGATAAAATTATTTCTTTAAGTCTTGTTAAGAGATGAATGGGTTAGTTAATTTTTTAAAGTGAAATAGACGTCTTTCGGGGATTTGAATTGTTGATCTTAAGATTAATGGCAAATATTAACAAGTAATAAATATAATAAAACAAAGAGGGAAAGAGATTTGGGCCGAAGTCTGGATCTATCCGCCTGGGCCAGTATTTGGGCCCATTTCACTTTGGGCATTTGGCCCATTTGAATCACCTGCACTTGTCCTAAACTAACATAAAATGAAATATATTTTATCTTTGGGCCTTAGGCCCAATTCTTACATCTGTCCTAGACTTCTAACAAAAATAAGAATAACAACTAAATGGGCTTAGGTCCAATAAATAACAAAATATAATTTTGGAATTAAGAGTGAGCCTTTGGCCCAATCTTTCAATTCTCCAATCTGCTCCAATATTTTTTCAACTCCGGGACCTGCACGTCGATTTTAAATGGCCGGTAGACTGGAATAAAGGATTGGGCCTCCGTGGCCCAATGAGTAAATGCAAGAGTAGAGTCCATGAGGACTCGAGCAGATTTCACATGCAACGAGAAAATGAGAAAAAAAAATTAGTATCCAATAATAATAAGATCTTTCAAACCTTAGCTCTAAACGATAACGTGATTCATCGATTATAAAATAGTAAATAGTAATGTATCCAAAGGCAGATACTCAAACATAATTCAAGTACTAGACGATGGCAAACCCGTGCAAGCAGGGGTCCTAAAAAATATATGTTAATTTAACAACATAGATGAGTATAAACTAACGGATTGATCACTATCCTTTATAATTGAAATGAAGGGTTCAATTTGCTTCCATAAATAGAGATTTCTTTTATTCCCTATCTCTATCCACATTTAATTTTATTTTCTTTTTTTTATTTTAAAAAAAAGAACTTATTATGAAAATTTGATGCCCTGAATTATTTGTAATTGCCTCGTATAGTAATAATATTTTTTTTTATATATGATTGGAGTATGCATATCACAATATAAAGGTAAGTAGGTTAACTATAAATTAATATGATTAAGTCCAATAGACTTTTTATAAATTAATGTACCTAGTTTTCAAAAAATGGTCATGTAGTTTAAATAAGGAGGTAATTCACTACTCCTTGCATTTCAAATACTTGTCATAAATTTATGAAATTAAATTAGATTAAAATAAATTAATATTTAAATTTAAAACATAGATATTCAAAACATATATAAAAGGTCCAAAAACACACTTTTAACGGTTAGTCGAAATGCATTTTAAATATTTTAGAATGGTTTATTATTATGACTTGTAATATTTTTCTTTTGCGTAGTTTTCAAATACGTAAATTTTACTATTATTATTATTACAAATTTTGATGTCAAAAATTTATTTAAAATTAACTCTCCAAATTCAAGAGGTGCCACAAAAATTAGAACCAAAGGGACATTATTTGTAAAAGTATGAAAGGATTAAGGACCTAAAGCAACACTTAATGAAAAGACACATCATAAAAATTAGATAATTACAGTACGCACACATGCCAATATCCAAATCTTTACTCACCCTTCTAGTATTGATAAAACAAAATGAATAAATTGAAATTAAATAACATAGCAACAATTGGCGGTGAACAAATTAATAATGGCCTTAGAAGGCAAAATAACCATTGTTCATCTGGAAAACAAATAACACGACAAATGACAAGAATCAACAAATAGACAATTAAGATTTCAACAGCTTGAGAACAATCAATTACTGACTCAGTTTACCTCAACTTTAGCTAGCCAAAAAAAGAACTTAAAAATAGTTAACTCAATGCACAAGATAGCAAAGCCTATATATCAAACATTATTAAGGACCAAATTCTGGAAATACAACGGCTAGCACTGATTCCCAAAGAGGAAACACCATAAACAAAATTATATCAGTAAACTACTCAACTACACAATTTTATTCCCAAAATAAATAGAATCCTCCTCATAATAGGTTGGGAAAACAAGCAGACTAGATTCAGAGATTCAAAATTTAGATCGTGACTCGGAGCCGACAAGATGAGATTAATAGAGACCATTTTAGGAGAAGAAGAAGAAAACAAACCAGGCTGGACAGATACATATAGAAGCAGAAAGCTTATGCATAAAAAAAACTAAATAAGCAGATATGTTAAAGTATCGAGAATACATTATTTGGAGAGGGAAGAGGCCAACGTGTTATTAATCATATTTTGAGCCGAACAGTTCTAACACATAAAAGGTTTGACGCACATTTAGAATTAAACCAACAACAAGCTTATAAACCAAGTTGAAACGAGACCAAGGTGACTTACGGACACGATATCATGAGTTGAAGATGCGAAAAGTACATGAACATTATTCGAGTTAAGCCAGAACATAGATAAACACTACGGGATTAGACTAGCGTTCGTGAGAGTCTATAACGATGAATCAGACGACAAGGAAGAAAACCAAACCAACGAGTGAACAATGAAGAAACAAACTATATAGCTTAATGCATTCAAAGTTGAAATTAAATGAACCTCAAAGAATTTCAATAATATTTAATTCATGTTCACGATACCAAGAACTCACACGAGAAACGAAACTGAAAGCGAAAGTCTAAAACGGAGAAACCGACTAATCTTAATAACTGATCTCCCCTAAATATTAAATTCATGACCCATACTATATAGAAAACGTAAGGCGAGGGGGCGAGATTACCTCTTTCGGGGAGCAAACTGAGAACTTTAGCAGAGTAAAACCTTCTACCACCAATAACAGAGAACTCCAATGAAGGCTTGAACCTCCCTAAACACCGAACACAAAAAGTTATTATCGTTCTAAAATCTACTTATATTTTTCCTACTGTACTTTGTGAACTTTTAATTCCTTTCTTGTGTATTTTTTTTCACTGTCTCTCTCAAAATTGTCTTCTTCTTTTTTTCAACTTTTTTCCAATCCCTCTTTTTTTCCTCTCCCTACATAATGAAGAAGAAGGGGAATTTATAGGGGGAAAACTAGGTTCGAAAATGGGGGGAAAGGGATGAAAAATCCGAATGAGACAAGGCCCATTTAGAATTTCAAAACTCCGAAAATCTTTCACCAAATTAGTGAAACACCCTTTTCTGAGCTCTTCAACCCCATTGCGGAAAAGGAAACGGAAGATGGACGCGCTTGATCAACTCGTCGTCCTTGAGGAGCTACGTGGCTCGAACTCAAGCTTGCAAGGACCATTTCGCATGCCTGGTTGCTGCTTGTTCTGGGTTTGTTCGCAATTTCACTCGCTGAGGAAGAAGAGCACGCGTATGGGAGTAGGTCCGGTATTGTTGTACACGTTTGAGATTGTTGTACATAGTTGGTATATTTTGTGAACATTGGGGCTGCTGGGTTAACGTTGAAGGAAGAAAGTTCTGGGGTCTCCTTTGAGAATTGGAGTGGGCCGGGTCAGGGGTTATTTGGTGGGCTACGTATTTAAAGGTGGGAGAAGGCTGCTACAAAATAAAGGAATGGACTGATGACAATTATGAAAGGGGTAAGAAATGACCCATTACAAATGGGTGGAAGACAAATAATAAAATGACTGTAATTGTAACTACAGAGAATTAACATGTAATCAATTACGGTTAAAACTTGAGCCAAATGGAAATTAATTGGTGAAATTTGGCCAAAAGCTAAATAAGACGAACAAATTAATTAATGAGCTTCTTAATTTTAAACTAAATAAATAATTAACTTAAAAAACTAATAATTCAAAATATTAACTACATTTTAAACTAAAACTAATTTAATTATAAACTTACTAAAATTAAAATATTTTTGAGATGATTTTTCGAATATTCACAAAATATATTAATTGTATACATAACTATAAAATATATTTATTATTTAAAAATTATAAAATTGACAGAATTACTTAAAATAACTTGCAAACTATTTTTGAAATTTTATAAAAAACTAATTATTTTAAATCGTTGGAAATTGAAGAAGCTTGATGATTAATTATATTAGGGAAGGTCAAAATTGGGTGTCAACAGCCACTGCCGCACCTTCATTGGCAGGACCACGGGTCTTGGTCCACAACACGGCTCGTGAAGGTGGCCCGTGGTCCCTGACGAGGTGAGTTAAATGAGGGTTAGTTGGGTCATTTCCCTTTTAGTCCAATTAAAGTGGGGTTGTTTTGGTTATTTTTAGGGGAAGTATATAAGTTGTTTTTAAGTCAAAATTCCCAAGACTAAGTCATTATTCACAAACACCCAAATCAAATAAGAAACTCCCTCCTCTCTCAATACTTCTCTCTCTAAACTCAAGGAAGAAGAAAGGAGCTATTGAAGCTAGAGTTTGTGGATTCCAAAGGCTCTTCCCCAAATTTCTTGAAGTTTCTTAGTCAAGGTATGGATGTTTTTCATCTTTGGGTAGCTATCACCCAAAGATCCGGTTTACACTATGTTTTTAAGATCCCAAATCCCCCAAATATACTTATTGTTGATTATGGTTGGTTATGATGAATTATGGTTTGATTAATGGAGTATTGCTGTTTTATGATGAAAATCTCACTTGGACCCATGATTTCCCCTTCTTCCTAAAATTGTGAACTATGTATGGCTTGATTGATGATGAGAGCTTGATAATTGGTTATGTTTACATTGATTTATAAGTTGTTGAATCATGTTATCCCTCTACCTAATGTGTTAATTCTAAAACTTAGGGTTGATATTTATTTATAGCCTTGAAGGGCAACTTGTTAGGGTTTATACATGTTGATGAGGATTGTTTATGAACTTGTGATTCACTTAGATAGTGATGACCCTATGACTATTGTGTAATTGTGGTATGATGCAAGATCCTTCGTCCCTATACCCTCACACTTGATTATATATGAAGTATGTATGTATGTTTATGATAAGCTTGTTCTGTTGATTGAAAGGCCATTCTCATGAACACACTATGAATATGATGTGAAAGGATTACTCACATATTGACGATTCTAAGGTTGAAAGGACATCCTCACCGAATGAATCTATGAGCTCTTATGATGTATGTCGGCTTGAGTGACTAGTGCATTCTCTCATGACCATGACCTTAAGTAAAGACTTAACATGAATTCTAAAGCAAATTATGCTTAGCACCGAGTGGATATGAGTATGATATAGTTTCCTTCACTCTAGTAGTTAGGTTCCCAATATGGTTATATCCTGAGATGGAAACCTCCACATCAGTAGTTAGGGTTTCTAGTAGCAATCTCCGTATCCCATAACTATTTGCCCACATAGGTCTTTAGCTAGTGGATCCACCTAAAAGCTAAAATGTGTGTTCTACCACAAGCAAGTAAGACACCTCTTTTCGGTGTGTGGGTAGAACACCGGATTCCATGTAGCTCACATGGTTTATGTCGGTTTATGATATTTTTCCTTATATGATATGAATATGAATTATGATAAGAACATGGACTTTAATTATGACTTCTTAAGAGGTACTACTTAGTATGAGTGGGGGTAGGTGACTTTACTTATGCATTGCACAAGTAGGCTTTAAGAAGGGTTATGGTGAGGTTCAATTATGTTATGAAGACTTATGGATTATGTATGGATGTTAAGGTTGACTTTACTTGTTACAAGTTATGAATATGAATAACTCCTTACTTATGTATGTTGGTTATGGATTAGGCAAAAGTAAGATATGTATGTTGTTGGTGACTTAAATGTGGTACTTAGCATTTGGTAGGGTTATGGGACCTTACCTTTGCGTGGCACTAGTATGGCTTTGGGTTGCTTATATGTTGGTTTGACTTATGTTGCTTCATAAATGTGCATAATGGCTTTTAAACTTGATAAAGGCATGATTTCAACTAAATGTCCTATATCTTGCTTAGACCTAGGGTTTCTAAAATATTCGATATTAGTTGTGATTTAGTTGTTAAAGGATTTGTAATTAGATTATCATGTTTTAGTGGAATCGTTCCTTAGTTCTTTACATGAAACTCAAAACCCTAGTTGTCTAGATTCTCTTAGTTCATGAATAACACATACTAGGCCAGTTAAACATATATATACACTTCAGTTTTCGAATGACAAATTAACAATAAATAATTGTTACATTCTTAGATTTGCATTGTGATTTATTGTGATGTATCCAAGGTCGACCTAAGTTGTGTGTTGATGCAGCGAGGTAAGGTCATAACTTATGTTTCTAGACAACATAAGGTTTATTAGAAGAACTAACCGACTCATGAGCTCAAGCTTGCAGGTGTAGTATTTTCCGTAAAGATTTGGAGACACTACTTGTATGGTGTTCATGTTGATGTATTAACATATCATAAGAGCATCCAGTACGTGTTCACCCAGAAAGAGCTGAATGTTCATCAGAGGAGATGGGTTGAATTCCTCAAAGGCTATGACATGAATGTTCTTTACCATCCTGGTAAGGCCAATGTAGTGGCAGATGCTCTCAGCAGGCCGGCTTGCTCTCTTAGGAGTTTACCTTGCAGACCTATCAGATAGTGAGCTGATAGTTCAGAATGTATCAGAATATTCATTGGTAGTGGAGATTAAGGAAAAATAGGATATTGATCCTATGTTACTTCAGTTGAAAGGTGTAGTTCATCAGTAAAAAGTTGAGGTTTTCTTCAAGGTGGAGATGGTGTGCTTCGTTACAAGGGTCGCTTATATGTTCCTAATGTGGGTGAGTTGAGGTAGCAGATCCTTACAGAAGCTCATAACTCCAGGTATTCCATTCATCCAAGTGCCATTAAGATGTACCGTAATCTACGAGAAGTCTTTTGGTACAACTACATAAAAAGGAAAATAGCAGATTTTGTGGGTAAGTGTTCTAACTGTTAACAGGTTAAGGTAGAACATTAGAAACCAGGAGGTATGACTCAAAAGGTTAACATTCCTACATGGAAGTAGAAAGTGATAAATATAGATTTCATTGTGGGATTACCTCGTACTCACAAACAACATAACTCCATTTAGGTGATAGTAGACAGAGTCGCTAAGTCCGCTCACTTCTTGGCTGTCAAGACTACAGTTTCAGTGGAGGACTACGCTAAACTCTATATTAATGAGATAGTCAGGTTGCATGGGGTTCCATTGTCTATCATCTCAAATAGAGGTCCTCAGGTCACCTCTTATTTCTGGAAATCTTTTCAGAAAGGTCTTGGTACTCAGGTAAATCTCAGTACAACATTTCATCCATAGACGGATGGTCAAGTAGAACGTACAATTCAAACCTTAGAGGACATGTTGAGAGCAACATGAAATTTTTTAATAGTAGTTGGGATGATCACCTACCTCTCATAGAGTTTGCCTATAATAATAGCTTTCATTCTAGTATTAAGATGGCCCCATATGAGGCACTATATGGGTGTAGATGCAAGTCCCCAATTAGTTGGTTTGAAGTAGGTAAAGTAGCCTTGATAGGGCCATATTAAGTTTTCTAGTCTATGGAAAATTTCAACTCCTCAGAGATAGATTAAAGACAACTCAGAATTGTCAGAAGTCATATGCAAATGCGAGGAGAAGGAACTTTGAGTTCGAAATCCATGATTGGGTTTACCTAAAGGTGTCACCTATGAAATGGGTGATTAGATTTGGAAAGAAAAGGAAGCTCAGTCCTAGATATATAGGTCCTTACAGATTCATGAAAAGGGTTGGCAATGTGGCATATGAGTTAGAGTTGCCTGCAGAACTAGCAGCGGTTCATCCAGTCTTTCACATTTCCTTGTTGAAGAAGTGTGTGGGTGATCCGACATCAATAGTACCATTAGAGAGTGTGGGTGTGAAAGATCATCTAACTTATGAAGAAGTAATAATTGAGATCCTTGACCATGAGGTTCGTAGGTTGAGAAATAAAAAAGTATCTTCAATGAAGGTTTTGTGGAGAGTCAGTCTGTAAAAGGAGCTACTTGGGAAGTAGAAGCAGCTATAAAGGCCAAGTATCCTCACCTCTTCCCTTTCAATTTCATTTCAGCTTGAGGTAATAGTTCCTATCCAATCTCTTAGTTTACTCTTGCGTAAATCCAGTCTCAGTGTCTTGTTCGTTTAGTCATCCTTACATTTTAGCATATTTGCATGAATGGGGAACTCAATTTAGTTAGATGTCAGTTCTTAGTTCTTAGTTCTAGGGATTGCACCTCTTTTGCTCCATACTCAACTTTTTAGTTTTCAAAAGTTGGTACCGGTACCAACGGAACCACCCACGGATCGTAGGTAGAACCACAGACCGTAGGTGGGGTTCCATCGATAAGGTCCAAATTTTAATGGTCTCTGATCCCACCCACGGTCGACTAGTATGGTCCGTGGTTGGAGCTAAAAACTGTAGGTCTGAATGTAGGTGAGGGTCAGCAGTTAATTGAAGGCAATTGACTGTTGGGTCAACTTCAAACGGTCATATCTTTTACCACAAAATGAATTAGGTGGCCCATGACATAAGAAATTAAATATAATTGAATCTTATTTCCAATGCCACCGAGTTCTCTAATAATCCCATCACCGACTAAAATGCTATGCTCGATTTAGTGAAGCCTTGTCGGGAAGAGCTTGGCCGATGACTCCTAACGATGGTTAGTAGGTCAACCAACAGCCCGTCAATTTTGTAAAAGGTGGCACTCGTCAAGTTTAAGTCAAGTTCATTTTGGTGCTTTCCCCTATGCGTTGGGCCTGTAAACTACATCATTTGATGCCTAAACTACGTTGTTTTACTCAGTTGACTACAAACAACTTAGTCAGACATACCAAGAACCGTCATTCTCAAAAAATCATCAAAACATAGAGCAAAAAGAAGAGGAATAGTCGACCAAACTTCACAAGAACAAGGAACAGTGTTCTTTAAAGTTCAGCTTTGGATTTCTATAGATTTCGGCACCAGGTATGTGGGATTTCACTGGTTGATTCCTTTCATCCACTATGTCCCTAGAATTCTGTCAGAATCTTGATTTGCTATATCTTGCTTAGACCAAGGGTTTCTAATAAGTCTGAGATTTAGACTCATTTGGGGCTTGTTTATATAGATTCGTGTCCTCAAATGCTTAATTTGTACCACAGAAATGATATTAAATCCTTGGTTTTAAGGTATATGGATTGAGAAACAAAGAAAGGACACTAACAGGCAAAAAGGAACAAAACAAGCTGAGCAAATGAAGAAAGGCAAGCCTGCTGATCGCCAAGAGCACTTTGAGAATCACCAAGTTGCCAGCTTGAACTCCTAAAGTTCCAGTGTGCCAAACCATGAAGGAAGAAACCAAGTTGGTGAGGAAAAGGAGCAGTCGGTGGATCGCCGAGCGGTTCCGCAATGCATAGAGAGATCGCCCAAAGTTACAGAACTTGAGGATGCTGAGTGCAAAGGCGAAAAGAGGATGGAAGAGATCAAAGGGCGGCTCGTTAAGTGGTTTGGCAAGCCTGACTTACTTCGCCAAACTTCCCTTCATTGCTTATTTTCGGCAAGTATAAATTATATTTTGAACATTTTATCTAAAAGACTGGTTATGCTTAGACAAAATGAGTTTAAAATAGTTTTCTCTATGGTTTTTCATAGGTTTTGAAGAACCTTAGATATTCAATTTGGAGATTTTGGAAGTGGGTTTCAAATATTCTACAATTTGAAGCATTGTAAGGACAAAATCACTCTTACCCATTTGATAGATAATCGATTTGGTAATTGTGTTTACCTTTTTAGGATATTTGGCTAAAACTCCAATTCTTGGGGTGTGATCATACGATTATGGGTTGAATTAGTTTATGGGTATTGATAATTACTAGTTTAAATGCTATGTTAAAGTTAGTTTAATCATTAATTGTGGTTTAATTTATGAATTGTAGTTGCAAATGCAATTCTATCTTTATGTGCTTGGCTTGCTTGAGAGAGAGGTTTAAGAACTAAGATTATTGATTAATTATTTGTAGGTATTGGGCGAGTTGGATTTAGCTCGAAAGAGTGAATCCTAAAACCAATCCTACCCATCTAGCTCGGAAGAGTGGTTGAATTAAGGTGTTGGTTGTTCTTTATTGTCATGCTTGTTGATGTTCAAAAGAAATCAACCGATTCGGGATAGTTGATCGAGAGAAAGCTATCTCCCTTACAGTCCAGCCTACTCACTCATTTTTTTGTTGTTTACTGGTAGTTTCAATTACCAATATATCGTAATTTGCCTATAATCGATCACACCCCGAGAATCTTTCTCCTTATTGTTATTTCGAATCGTGTGTCACTACTTTGTAGTTAATAATTGCAAACTCAAAAACCCCCATCTGACTGTCGTGTCACCCATTTAATTTGATTAATATCATTCTCGATAATTTCTATTCCTATGACTTATTTGACCACGTTTGCACATCCTAATTGAATTTTAAACAGGTACCACTCCCTATGGGATTCGACCCCAACTCATTTGTTGAGTTTCATACTGATTTACAATCGTTGACACCTAGAATTGAAAGAGGTGTGTTTGAAACGTTAAATCAGAATGGCTCCGCTATCGGGGAGTGGTGTTGTTTAAAATTCTTTTCATGAAGTCGAATTGTATTCTTATCAGTTATAGTTTAATCTACTTCTTTTATTTGTGCTTTTGTGTTGCTTGTGTTAAAACAGAGGAGGAGATGAGCATCAACAGAAGTAATGGTAGCCCGGTGGGCCACCATTATTCAATGATGTCAATGATCCAAATCAATTGGGTGGTGTTGGTGTCATTCGTTTACTTTCGGCCAAAGGAAACACTATTTTTCACATCACAAGCACCATGCTTCACCTTCTACAACTAAAGGGTTTATTTGGGGGTTGGCTCATGAGGATCTCTATGAGCATATCAGAAATTTTGTTGATGTCTATGGACCGTTATCATTTAAGAACATATCGTAAGAATCGATCCGGCTGAGGTTATTCCCATTCTCTCTGATGAGCGAGGCAAGCAAGTGGTTGGCTGAGTTGCCAAGATATTCCATCACTTCGTGTGATGAACTTAATACTGCATTCCAAGTGTGATTCTTTCCCCCTTCGAAGATGATGACTCTTAGGGATAGTATCCAAGCCTTCAAATGCTTGGAGGGTGAGCCGATCCACGTGACGTGGCTGAGGTTTAATAAGATGGTGCTGCAATGTCCAACTCATGGACTTCCAGATACTGTACTGCTATAATATTTCTATAAAAGCCTCGATTCATTAAACAAATGAGTGGCTGATCAATTTTCTCTAGGTGGTTTAATGCAACAGCCCTATGCAATAGCATCCCAACTCTTTGATTAGATGACCAATATTAACCGGGCATGGTACACTCACGAAGACCAACTCTCTCCTATTACTTATAAAATGACAAAGGAGTAGGTTGAAAAAGATCAAGAGAGACACCAAAACAAGGCAAACATGATGACCCAGTTGGACATCTTGGCCGAAAATGTCATTGGTGCTGGTGCAAAGAATGTTAATGATGTGGGTGTTAGTGGTGTAAACCACAATGAAGCCAAATTTGAAGCACTGTAAAAATGAGGAAGTTAACTTTCTGTCCAATCAAGGAGGAGACTATCGTGCTAACTACCAATAACCGGGTGGAAATCAGGGTTGGAATAGAGTTGAAGTCTGGAGAGACCATGACAAAGATTGGCGTAATCGTAACGCCACTTGGAAGGATAGAGAGGTGGAGAAGGATAGGTATGTTCCTCCCAATGAGCGTCAAAATCCCAATTATTGTGAGGGTGGCCATACGGAAGACATGCTCTCACGTATTCTCCACAAGGTTAAAGGGTTCGATAAAGTGTTGAAGGAACTGAAGGAGGATGTATCGACTGTCAACTAGACAATGATCTCTCACTCAGTCTCTATATAGCAGTTGGAGACCCAAATAGGTAAAAATTTCATCTCATCTGAACCCAAGACAACAAGGGGGGTTGCCTAGTGATACAACGACAAACCCTAAAAATGAAGCTTCAATTGGTACTTACGTCGTGCCAGGATGTTAACTAAGGCGCTTCTTGGGAGGCAACCAATGTTTTTAATGCTTTAATTTTGATTTTGCATAACGGGTGTTGATTGTGTAAGTTGAAAAGTGGAGTATGTGTGAGGATGTGTATTTTGGTGAACCAAGATTCTAGTGGGTGACTCGGCAGGCCAATGGATGAATTGGTGACTCACCGAACAGGTCAGCGAGCTCGATTTTGTCCGATGTTTGGACCCTAATTTGACTGGAGGTCATGTAAAACTCGGTGAGGTAAATCACTACTTGGCGAATCACCGAGTGGTTGGCGTGGTTGACTAATACCACCGATAGGGCCGCGAACTGAAAGGTTTGAAAAGGCCAAATAGTTTAAATTATCTAAATATTTCATATTCTCTCATTTCTAACCTCGTACACTTTTAATTTTACGTACTTTGTCAGTTTTATTTGTTTTTGTTCATGATCTCGTGCTCAGATTTGGATTACTTGGCCGCCTAGCTTATCAAATTATCAATTCTACAGTAAGGTTGGTTTTCCAAACCCCGAACTTTTGATTAGTTGTTGCACTGAAATGTTTTCGGTAATATGTGTTATTGTGTTTTGGGAAATTGTTGAAATCATGTTGTTTGTGTTGTATTGCCTTCTCTGTGTTTCGAACTTGCGCCTAAATATTTAAAATGTTAAATCCCCATGTTTAATGCAATTAATTGATTCTAAATTATTGGGTTGCGGTTAATTTGTATTGGGTTTTGTGGGGTTAAGTGTAAGTAACCGCAAATTGAGCCAAATGACGTAATTTTCCCAATGTTGGAGCGGTTGACGTCATTCTTAAGGGAAAAAGTCATCAAATGGCCAATTTTGGTCAAATCGGGGGAAATTTGAGTAGCCCAGTGGCATGGGTCTTATAGGTCTAGGTTGAATTAAGTGTTGGTTTTATTTGATTGTGATTTCGATGGCTGCGGAACAAGGTTAAAATTTGGCATGTTGGGCAGTTCGGTAGTTCGCCAACGTCCCCCTTTGATCGCCTTTAATTGTTGATTTGTCTTGGTTGAGTCTGTAACTTTCGGCGGGAAGCCTGAGCTCGCCGAGTTCACTCGGCGACATGCCGAAAGGTTCCTTTGATTGCCCTTGTTACACCCCTAACCCTTAAAACACACTGTAATAATCAGCGGGCTAGTGTGAGCTCGCCGAGTGGTGTCGGCGATTCACCGAATGGCCCTGAACATGGCCGACATGCTTGATTTTTGGATATTTTTCAAGACATTCCTTTCAGCGAGCCCGATCTAGCTCGCCTTAGTGATGCTGCGACTCGCCGAATAGCTCGGCGAGTCTTTCTACAACTTGAATTCTGCAAATTCTCTTGAATTATTTCTAACACCTTTTGATGTGTTTTGCAGATATGGCTAGAACCAATTTGGATGAAAGTGGCATGCCGCCCCCCAAATGAGCACAGGGTATTGTTATAAATGAGGGAGAAGCTGCTTCCTCCCACAAAGGAAAGAAAGCACCTCCGAATGGAGGCAAAGGCAAGGGAAAAGCGCCCGCAGCTGAGAGACTGGAGCACAACTCCGACAGTGATGGGGAATCGTCTCATTCTAAGGACTCATTCTCTATCCCTGAGTATGAGATATTTGTGGAAAAGTTCATCAAGGTCCATCTAGGATCCCATAGTCTACCCCTCCTACTTCTGATACAGTGCCAGCTACGGCACAGACGGTGGTTCCAGCTCCACCTCTTTAGGGTCCTCCTCCCGGGTTACTCAATCGGTTAAAGGCTGAGTGATTAAGGACCATCCGACGGATGGCCTAACGGAAACGTACACTAATCTGTGGGATACCCTCCGGTTCCAAAGATTTGATATATTCACTTGACCCTGTGGCACACACAATCCCACCTGGGTCAGAGAGTTCTACACCACATATGGTGAGTTAGTACCCCAGGGGAAGAAGAAGGTCAGTGCCTTCAGCTCGGTGGAGTCCGTGATAGTTCGAGGGAAGATAGTGGGATGCACCAGTGATCATACTAATGTTGTACTTAACAGGGCTATAGGTTTTGAGCATGACTACTCGAGCATGATCACAACACAGACTCTAGAGGACCTAAAGGGCTGGCTAGCTCCCTTAATTTCTAAAACCACCCCAAGGTGGATTAAGGTCGGAGCCCCTATTGTGAAGATGGACTTGAGCATAGCAGCTCGATATTGGTTCGAGTTCATTACTAGCTCAATCAAGCTATCACAGAATGAGTCCATTCTCCACCACCCAAAGGTCGTCTATCTCAGATCTATCATTGCCAAGAAGAGGCTGATCTGGGGTTAATTATAGAGTAGGAGATGGCCATGAGGGCCAAACAGCGCCAGACCTCCCTTCCATTCCCAGTGCATATTATAAAGTTGTGTCGCGGGCAAGAGTTCCTCTTGAAGAGAAGAGGGATGTTGAGGTTACACCCACATACTTGTCACGACACAAGCCTACCCCTAGATGTGACACAGTGTACAAGACCCCGAAAAGCCTCATACAAGCCTCATATCATAGCATAACATAAGAGCATACAAAAAAATGAAGAAAATTAAAACTTTTCTTAGGAATCGAAGTCTATCATATAATAAGAGATAGTCCATAACACTATGTCTCAAACCATCTATAACAATCGAACACAATCTTAGGGACACAGCCCTGACATAAGTCTAAAACGTAAAAGAAATACATAAAGGACATATGGTCAAGTCCTCGAATACTATGAGGACTCACAAATCTTCTTCTTCTTGATCTACTATGGTCCTAGCCACGAGGGTATAATCGAATATCACCAAACCCTACACTTATATAAAATGTAGAAATATGGGTTAGCACAAAAATGTACTATGTATGGAAGCCATGCATAAAAATCCTTAAAACATGCAAAAAGGGACATTTTAGTTGCAACCAAGCAATATGCAACTTTTGAACATCATCTTTGAAATAGTTGGAGAATGTAGCTCATAAGACAAATCATGTATAATTCATCATAGCATAAAGGATATCATCATAATAACAAGTATAGACTACATCATAAACATAACGCATACTCCAATCTTCACAAGGAATAGTTCACATACATAATTATATATGAAGATCATCTCATCATAATAGAACTATCATGTAAGCAACCCTAAGCTACACTTTTGCAATGCATAGATAAGATCCCATAATCCTATCTACACTAAGTGTTACTTTTAGGCCATCATAATCATGCATAACATACCTTGACCTTATCCATAGACAAGGAGACATTTATGTTCATAACAAGTAATAAGTAAAGTCACTCATAGCAACAATCCATATCATGCATACATAAATTCATATATTTTCATAGCATAAGGAAACCACACCATAACCCCTTTATAAGTCTACTTATGCAATGTATAAGTGAAGTCCCATACCCCCACTCACACTAAGTAAAGCTCATTAAGAAGTCATAACTATAGTTCATGTTCATAATTCATATAAAGCATGCATTAACTCATAATCATCATTCCATAAAAGAAACATGCCATGCCTACTTGTGCAATGCATGAATGAAGCCCCATACCCCCATTCATACTAAGTAGCACCTCTTGAGGAACCATAGTACATAACTCATGTTCTTGTCATAATTCATATTCTTATCATATAGGGAAATAGCCTTAACCGATATAGACAATGTGACCTACATGGAATTTGGTGTTCTACCCCACACTAAAGAGAGGTGTTCTATTTGCCTAAGGTAGAACTAACATTTTAGCTTTTAGGTGGATCCACTAGCTTAAGAAGTATGTGGGCAAATAGTTATAGGATAAGTATATTGCTACTATAAACCCGGACGACTAACGTGGAGGTTTCCATCTCATGAGATAACCATATTGGGAACCCGGACTACTAGCATGAAGAAACCCATCTCATACTCACATCCACTTGGTGCTAAGCATAATTCCCTTTAGAATTTATATTTAGTCTTTACTTAAGTTCGTATTCATGAGAGAATGCACTAAGCACTCAAACCAACATAATATCATTATAACTCATAGATTCATTAGGTGAGAATGTCCTTTCAACCTTAGAATCATCAATATGTGAGTAAATCTTTCACATCGTATTCATAGTGTGGTCATGAAAATAGCCTTCCAATTAACACAACAAACACCTACTGTAATGCTTTCTTCCACATATTTTGCAAGTAGGCTTAAGTAACATGGATTCACTATTGCTTCCTCTTTGAGGCGTCAGGTTAGATACCCTCTTCTCACTATACTTTGGGAGAAACTTAGAAGAACCTTGTCCAAAGGACCTCTCAAGAGAAGAATCTTCATCATCTATCCTAACCCTCTTTTTCTACCTCAACCTTTCTTCAAGTTTCTTTTGCTCAATTTCAAATGCATACACTAAAAGACAAGGGACATTCATATTATGCTCAAACATAGCCATACGACATTCTTTTACCACTAAATCGGACAATCCCGACACAAACTTACTCATTTCTGATTTGGGATCGGACACTAGAATTAGAACATACTTAGAAAATTGAGTGAACCTCCATGCATATTAATTAACACTCATATCAACTTGTTTAAGGTTGATGAACTCAAGCACCAAAGCTTCTCTCATCTCTAAAGGGAAGAACCTATTTAGAAAAGCACTCTTGAACCCTTCCCACTCTATAGGGCCCAATCCTACCGGTCTAGTCTCTTTCAATTGATCATACCATATTTGTGCAACCCCTTTGAGTTGACAAGAAGCTAACTCCCCCTTCTTTACCGGAGTTACTCTCATAGAGTCTAACACCTTAGAGACCTCCTCCACAATTTCTTGAGGATATTCTCCCACCTTTGAGCCATAAAACATAGGAGGATACCACCCTAAGAACTCCCTCACCTTAGAAGCAACCATCCCTCTTATTGTATTTTCCGGAGTTACAACCTCTATATTGACTTTCACCGTCAAGGCTTGAGCCAATAATTGGATAGCAGACCTAAACTCCGCATGAGTCACATTCTCCCCTATAGGGTCAATTAGAGCTTGGAGAGGAATCTCTTGCTCCACATTGTCTTCCTCATTCCTTTTAACGTAAGCCCTTAAAGTAGGAATATCCTAAAAACCATATGGCACACATTAGGAGAAATATCTAATAAAGCTAACTCTATGGCACGACTTAGAGAATAAAGAAGTGAAGTTTTCTTAACATCCGATAGCCTCCTATTCATAAATGTGGTGCGCTTCAAATTTATGAACAACACTCTACTAGACGTGGTTTGAGACATGCTAAAACAATCCCAACATCTTATGCTCTGATACCAAGTTTGTCACGACCCAAGGCTACCCACTAGATGTGACACGGCGTACAAGACTCCGAAAAGTCTTATACAAGCCTCGTAGCATATCATAAGATAAGATCAAAGGGGAAAATATGGAAAATTAGAACTTTTCTTTATAATTGAAGTCTTTCATATAATAAGAGAGAGTCCATGACACTATGTCTCAAACCATCTATAACAATCGAATACAATCTTAGGGACACAACCCTTACATAAGTCTAAAATGTAAAAGAAAGACATAAAGGACATATTGTCAAGCCCTTGAATATTATGAGGAGTCACTAATATTCTTCTTCTTGATCTACTATGGTCCTATCCATGACGGTAGAATCCGATATCACCAAACCCTACACTTATAGAAAATGTAGAGGTATGGGTTAGGACAAAAATGTACCAAGTATGGATGCCATGCATAAAAATCCTTAAAACATGCAAAAAAGGACATTTTAATTTAAACCATGCTATATGCCACTTTTGAACATCATCTTTGAAATAGTTGGAGAATGTATCTCATAGGACAAATCATATACAATTCATCATAGCATAAACGATATCATCATAATCACAAGTATAGTCTCCAACATAAACATAATGCATACTCCAATCTTCACAAGGCGTAGTTCACATACATAATTATATACCAAGATCATCTCATCATAATAGAACTATCATATAAGCCACCCTAAGCTACACTTGTGCAATGCATAGGTATGATCCTATAATCCTATCTACACTAAGTGTCACTTTTAGGCCACCATAATCATGCATAACATACCTTGACCTTATCCATAGCCAACACTCATAGACAAGGAGACATTCATGTTTATAGCCTGTAATAAGTAAAGTAACGCATAGCAAAAATCCATATCATGCATACATAAATTCATATATCTTCATAGCATAAGGAAACCACACCATAAACCCTTTTTAAGTCTACTTGTGCAATGTATAAGTGAAGTCCCATACCCCCACTCCCAATAAGAATAGCTTATTAAGAAGTCATAAGTATAGTTCATGTTCATAATTCATATAAAGCATGCATTAACGCATAATCATCATGCCATAAGAGAAAAAAACCATGCCCACTCTCAAAGCCTAATTGTGTAATGCATTAATGAAGTCCCATAACCCCATTCATACTAAGTAGAACCTCTTGGGGAACCACAGTAAATAATTCATGTTCCTGTCATATTTCATATTCTTACCATATAGGAAAATAGCCTTAACCAACATAGACAATGTCAGCTACATGAGATCCGGTGTTCTACTCCCACACCGAAAATAGGTGATCTACTTGCCTAAGGTAGAACTAACATTTTAGCTTTTCGGTTGATCCACTAGCTAAAGACCTATGTGGGCACATAGTTACGGGATAAGAAGATTGCTACTAGAAACCCGGACTACTAATGTGGAGGTTTCAATCTCATGAGAAAACCCTATTGGGAACCCGAACTACTAGCGTTAAGGAACCCATCTCATACTCATATCCACTTGGTGCTAAGCATAATTCTCTTTAGAATTCATACTAAGTCTTTACTTAAGTCCATGTTCATGAGATAATTCACTAGGCACTCAAACCAACATAGTATCATAGTAGCTCATAGATTCATTAGGTAAGAATGTCCTTTCAACCTTAGAATCATCAATATGTGAGTAAGCCTTTCACATCATATTCATACTGTGTTCATGAGAATAGTTTTTCAATCACCACAACAAGCTTATCATAAACATACATACTTCGTGCATAGTCATGTGTGAGGGTTCATATGAGTATTACCCATTCAACAACACCTTAGTCATGTTCATACATGAGAGGTGTGTGTGTGTGTGATTGTCCTTTCAATGACACAACAACAACATTATCATCATACACATTTCACTTTCCAAGTGTTCATAAAACATGCACATAACATCATATTCATGCATACCCCTCATATCTTGTATTCAAGGATCATGTTAAGTCAACATATCTAGCATTCACCACAGGAGACATAGATATATTCATAACTTAAGTACAATAATTATTCCATGAATAAACTCATATACTGATAATATAGGTCATGTAGGTGAAGTACTTTCACAATATTGCCATATGCAATTGAACATACATAATAGCTTCCTTCTTTAAGCCTTAACACCCATAGCTTATTCATATTAGCTGTTAATCTTAAAGCCCTAGGATTCATCTTCATATTATGAGCATTACGCTCAAGAAACACCTCACATGGTCATCATGTAAACCTAACTGTCAAGGTAAACTAACCACATGCTTCGTTCTTACTCAATTATAGGGATATAACATCAAGTAAACTAAATCTAAATACTACTTCAACCATGATTCATCATGCAATACCTAATCAAGTTAGTTCATGTCTTCAAGCTTTAATTATAAGAAATTCATGTCTAGGTGATCTGATCTAAGGCAATTCATCAAGCAGTTCATCAAGCTTAGAAGGTCACATCTAAAATCTCAATTTGCCTCTTTCATGACATAACCCTAGGACACATCAATTTCACCCTAGAATCTTAGGTTAATCAAGTATATATTTAGAATCATACTAAATTCAAGAAATCATATCATAATCTACTCACATCCAATCAATTCGACCAACTTGCAACAACATTCTTAATGTAAAGAAAGACCATGGCTAGGATTGGGGAACTCATGGATTCTTGACAAATTCGAGTTGAAATCATATAAAATCAGTAATAAATTCATAAAAAAACATAATTCAACCTTTAAAAGCATCCTTGAAAGGAATCCTTGGGGTTTAAATGAAACCCTGGCTATTTGGGGGTTTCTAGATTTGAGATAAAAGCTTTTGAAGGGCCTCCTTGGGTGATAACTACCCAAGGATGAAAACTACCATTCCTTAGGTGTAAAATCCAACCACATTCGTATGAAAAGCTCCATTCCTCAAGCTCTAACTTGATCTCTTTCTTTATTCTTCAATGGAGGTTTTTAGAGAGAAGATTTTTGGAGAGGAGGGTGTTTTGGGATTTGATTGGGGTCTTGAGATATAATGAATTCAATAGGGATTTAATGACATAAAATACTTTATATAGGTTAAATAAATCCATATTAAACGACCCCTAATGAAAACTTATTAAAAAGGAATTTACTTACCTACCCCTCGCGTTAGTCGAAACTTGACACCATTACGGGCCTCCCTTACGCCCTCCACTCATGTACTGTAAGTGGACCTACGGGCCATGCTGCGGGTCTGTAGGTCAGGGCTGAGGCTTGTTTTTGAGGGCTTGACTCACACTCAACATATATGACACGTGGATGGACCTACGCCCCATAGGTGCCATCTATAGCTCACACTTTGGGCAGTCTTGGGGTAGATTTGGGGGACTATTTTGGGTCCCCCTCAAGGACCCCTTTGGTTGGTCCTTGGGGAGTTGTACCTTGACGTTTAACCCCTAAACCCCTCAACCCAAACTCGGGAAGTCATTTTACACTTTGAAATCCCACATACAACTCAACAACACACTCGTAAGGCTCTAGTTCCACCAAATAGTTTTCCGAGTTGTTACAATCCTCCACCTACATCTGACGCATAGAGGCTGAGTACATACAATATGAGGCGGATAAGAGAAGAGCAACTCCAATGGACACATCCCCAGAGGTTGATGTTGATTCTCTACCTGCAAAGGCATCATTGCCTACTCTTGTCTCCGATCCTTCAAGTACATCTGGCACATTGATGCTCTTACTGTGAGAGTAGAGATTTATGAGCGAGGACAGGGGGTTACTACTGAGGTTACGGCTTTGAAAGAAGATGTTTTCAAGTTGAGGAAGGATGAGGACCATCTGAAATCCACAGACATCACTTCACTGTTTGAGTCAGCAGAGGTTCATAATGTTTCGGGCACAGAGGTCCCGGCCAGTTCTAATATGCCTCTGGATACCACCGGAGATCAGACTATGGCGGATGTGGTTGCTACTGAGTCAAAGGCGGAGATCGATGAGGAGCAGCTTGATGTTCAGGATGTGACCATTTATCGCGACCTACCTGATTTAGAGGAGATGATAGTACAGTCAGTCATTTAGACATCAATGAAAGATACCTCTAAGGTAGGCACTAGTGGAGCTGGTGTTGATGTTACCTCGGGCAGTGATGCCCATGACCAGAGTGTGACCCTAGGTATTGATGCCCCGATAGATGGAGTGACTGCTATGCATACTTCACCAAGGCTTAGCATACCAAGATGATATCTTTACCTCCTTCTCTGTTGTTTTTATTAATTTTTATGTTTATAGTTGCATTGGAGGACAATTGCTTTTATTTTATGGGCGGGGTGAGGTATTTCCATACCTACCTCTTGTGAGTACATTTCTATTTGTAAATATTTGTTTTTGGTGATCTATATATGTTTTTGAATTTGGTTTTAATATTAATCTTGTGGATGTTTGAGCTTGTGGCTCCTTGTTTTGAATGGAAATGGTTTTGATCTATTTTTAAAAATGTGTGCCACCTCAATTGTTTGTGATTGTGGTTGTTCTTGTGCAAATTTGAATATCGGTTATGATCAATACCAATGACTTGAATAGTCCTTTTAATTGAACGAAATGAATGTGAGGCTACGATGAGGCCAACGAAGTTGCATAGACAATGTGTGAACTTTTAGAATCTCATTGTGACTAGCCGGTTACCGAATGAGTCTCTTGTGATAAACATTGCACAGTAGCTTGAAAGTGTTAAGTCTTGTTTGATATTGGTGTCAATGCCTTGTATGATGAACTTACCTTGAATAGTGTGTGTAATGACACCTAGAATTTGCCCCGTTGGTCCGGTTGACTAAGTGATGCAAGCTCTTGTAATGGTCTTAGGAAACAATTTTTAAGAGTGAAACAAATTGGCATTATACCTCTTTTGTGGCCAACCTTGTAAGATGTGTGAACCTTGCTTGAACCCCCTTGAGCCTTATCCCTTTCTTTGAAGAAACTTGAACAATTGTGACCCATCTTTATCCATTCACCCATAACTCTCATGAAGTGTGGTTTGTTTGAATAGCAAACTTAGGCCAACAACCTAAGTTGGGAGTGTGGTGAAAAGAGAAGGTAAATCAAGAAGTGTAAAAAAGTCCCCTTTAATCAATGTTCTTGAAAAAGATGGAACCTCTCCACGTAAAAAAATGAGAAGAAAAGAAGAAAGCAAAATAAAATGAATGAAAAAGTTGTGAAATAAAGTAGTGGAAGTTACAACAAAAATGGGGTATCTGGTAGTCCATTTGAAAGTGACTAATGGGGTGAATTATAAGCATGATAAAAACGTTTAAGAAAAGGTAAAATGTGATGTTCAGACCACATTTCAGGAGGGTAGCAGCCACTGAGCCTAAATGACTATACCTTTACACTCAGTCCCGTTACAAGCCTTGAAAAGACCTTTGTGATCTTGAGTGAGCTGAAACAAATGTTGATTGGAAAATAAGGGCAAACCTACGAGTGAAGTCATGCATGTGTTCATCTTTGTTAGTGTGAGAGTCAGATATGATTCTGAAACATTAAATTGGTGAAGAACCTTATGTGAATAGGGAATCACCTTGTTGTGAGGGCATTTGAGTACCTTTGTTGAACTTGAACTTGCATTTGAAGCAAGTATTGTTAACTTGAGCATCTTTGATAATGGTGAGTCACAGTTTGAATCTTTAAGTTCACAATTGATCATTGCATAAGTAAGTTGAGCCTTGTTGTGTGCATTCATGGTGAGTCTTATGCAACACTGTTTGAGACATCCTTTATGAACTACTGAACTTGAGTTTTTCTTGAGGGCAAGCAAAAGTTAAAGTTGGGGGTATTGATTAGTCCGAGATTTGGACTCATTTGGGTATTTCTTTATATAGATTTAGTGTCCTCAAATGCTTAATTTGTGCAATAAAAATGATGTTAAATATTTAATTTTCAGGTATATGGATTGAAGGAACAAAGCAAGGACACTAATAGGCAAAAAGGAACAAAATAAGTTGAGGAAATGAAGAGAAGCAGGCCTGGTTATCGCCAAAAGTACTTGGCGAATCGCCAAGTGGCCAGCTTGACCACCTAAAGTTCCAGTGTGCCAAGCCTTGAAGGAAGAAACCAAGTCAGAGATGAAAAGGGGCAGTTAGTGGATCGCCGAGCAGTTACGATGTATAGAGAGATCGCCCAAAGTTATAGAACTTGATGAAATAGGGTGCAAAGGCGAAAAGGCGATGAAAGAGATCAAATTGCAGCTCGCCGAGTGGTTTAGCGAGCCCGACTTACATAGCCAAACGTCCCTTTGTAGCTTATTTTTGGCAAGCATAAATTAGATTTTGAACATTTTATTTAAAAGACTAGATATGTTTAGACAAAAATGAGTTTTAGAATAGATTTCTTAGTAGTTTTTGATAGTTTTTGAAGAATCTTAGTAATTCAATTTGGAGATTTGGAAGTGGGTTTCAAATTTTCTACAAATTGAAGCATTGTAAAGACAAATTCACTCTTACCCAGTTTATGTATAATCGATTCGGTAATTGTTTTTACCTTTTTATGATGTGTGGCTAAAATCCTAATTCTTGGAAATGAGTTTAATCATTAATTGTGGTTTAATTTATGAATTGTAGTTGCGAATGCAGTTCTATCTTTGTGTGTTTCGCTTGCGCGAGAGAGAGGTTTTAGAACTAAGATTATTGATTAATGATTTTTAAGTATTGGGTCTAGTTCTATTTAGCTCGAGGGAGTGAATCCTAAACTCAATCCTACCCATCTAGCTCGAAAAAGTGGATGAATTAAGGTGTGGTTGTTCTTCATTGTCATGCTTGTTGATGTTCGAAAGAAATCACATGATTCGGGATAGTTGTTCGAGAGAAAGCTATCTCCCTTATAGTCCAGCCTACACATTGATTTTAACTAATTACTAGTAGTTTCAATTATCCATATATCGTAATTTGCCTATAATCGATCACACCCTAAGAATCTTTTTCCTTATTGTTATTTCGAATAGTTTGTGACTGCTTTCTAGTCGATAATTGTAAACTCAAAACCCCCATCTGACTTTTGTGTCACCCCTTTAATTTGAATAATGTCTTTCTCGATAATTTCAATTCCTATGACTGATTTGACCACGTTTTCACATCCTAATTGAATTTTAAACACGTACCGCTCCTTGTGGGATTCGACCCCAACTCATTTGTTGGGTTTTATACTGATTTACGATCGTTGACATATAGAATTGGAAGAGTTGTGTTTGAAACATTAAATCAGTTTCTAAAACCTTAGATATTAGATGTAATTTAGTTGTTAGAGTATTACTAATTAGATTATCATGTTTTCGTGGAATCGTTGCTTAGTTCTTTACATGAAATTTAGAACCCTAGTTGTGTAGATTCTCTTAGTTCATGAATTACACATACTAGGTTAGTTCAACAGATATACATGCTTCAGTTTTCAAATATCACATTATCAGTATATAATTGTTACATTCTTTGATTTTCATGTCGGTAGATGGAGCTATTCAGCGTTTCAGTATTTCAGTTATGTGTGTTAGATATACATATTAAGTTGGGAGTAGGCTTAGCATCGAGTGGACTAGGGTTTCAACGTACCCTCATGATCCTAGAACTATCTGCCCCACATATTAAGACCCCTATGTGTGCATTAGTTTTAGTAATCACGCCAATCATGCCTTTATACCCCTAGCAAGGTATATTGAGTCCTCTCGATGGGGCATATACATTGGACTTCACATTTAGCTCACATGGCCTTATGTCGGTTAATAGTAGCTCCCACAGTCAGACTCTTAGAGCATTTGACCAGGTTTTCAGTACATATTTCAGTATTCAGTTCAACATGTCATGTTCATGATTAGTACTTGGTCATTGCATTCAGTTCAGCTTTTCAGTTATATTTTCAGTATTTACAGTATTGCTCAGTTATGTTTTGTTCAGCTTTCATATGTTTGTTTAGCTGTGTATCTATATGTTGCATGCTCCGTACATTCAAAGTACTAACGCATACTCTGCACTACATCATGAAATGATGTAGGTTCAGGTAATCACCATCCAAATGACGCTTAGATCTGTTCTTAATCCATATTTAGCAGCTTCAGTGGTGAGTCGTCATAGTTCGACGACAATAGACATGCTTTTATTTCAGTCTTTACATTTTAGCTTTAGTTTTGTTAGAGTTAGTTAGGGGGCATATCCTAGCAACTCAACTCATTAGAGGCTTTCCAGACATAGTAGTAGAATCAGCTTGGATTGTTAAGTATAATCTTTCAGTTGTTATTAAACTCATAGTATATGCATTTAGTCTAGTTGGGTATTCCCCATTTTTCAGATAACAACTGTTTAGCTTCCGCATAGTTCTTGATTATTTAGTTATCTTTCTATATGCTTATGGCTTACCAAACACAGGGTTAGCTTGAGGTAACACGTGATCCTAGGTCCCTTGTTATGTCAATGGGGTAGCCTCGTGGCGTGACACTTCCCACCTATGTTCTGCTTAGTATGATCTTATTCGAGGATGAATGCACTCAAGGAGGAGATATTTTAACATCTCGCACTTCAAAAGAACTAACAACAGGTCCGTACAGGTTAAACTTTTATTTGTAATTTTTTGTCGACTTCAACAACCTTATCATTTATCATAGAAAAAGTTAGAGGGCCCACAAGCTATCAAATTGATGGTCCCTGGGTCTGTTTTCCAACGCCTCCAAGTTTGCCCTCTCTATTTAAGGCTTTTCATCCATTTAAGAAAAAGGTATTTCGGTCTTTTCCTTACCCCAATAGGCCAACCCACGTTTTTCCTCACCCAAATTGAGGGTCTTATCAGACTCCAGGTATTTCTCACATCCCAAAAACACTTAAGTGTTTTAGAGCATGTTTCAATAAGAGGAAAAGAGGGTTTTCAAGTGTTTTTTCAAAGGTTGAGGAATTTCACCAAGAACAAGTGTCCTTTCAAGGTATGTAAGCTTCTCACAGTGTTGGGTTTGTTTTCCCTCATGCCATACATGTAATTTCATTCAGAAATTCGTCATGTAAGATTGTTTACAATGACATTATTCAGAAATTGTTGAGTTTTATCCCCATTTTTTACAATGGAGGTTTTGAGTTCTTGAGGTGAAGGTCTTGCGAATTAGTGGTTTCTCTTGATAGAATTTGAATGAAATTTCAATGAATTAGTGTTGGGTGTTTGAATCGAAGAGAGTTTGGAAAAAACAAAACGATTCTAGATCAGTTAGGACCCGAAATTGAAAAATAATATTCATTGGATTTCTAGGTTTGAGGGGGCAATGCGCCCCCACAGCGCCACGAGGGTTGGCGCTCTGCGCCAGAAGCGCGCCCCAAAGTACTCCGAGTACTTTAAGGCCTGGCTCCATGCTCCAACAATATGCCAAGATCGTCAGGCCAATTTCATCTATGTTATTTGTGTGTTGTGCATGCTTTCAAATCGTGTCTTCGCTCTCTTATTGATATTAAATCGTAAAGTCTTCATTAATCCTTGAGGGATCCTAAAAATCCTAATCACATCTCTTAATTTACATTTCAAATTAAAGTAAAGTTAAGAGGAATGTTTAAGAGGTCCTTTTGAGTCAAAATTGAGAACTCTTTTGCAATTAACTATAGTCATGAACTTAATCTTGAGTAAATGATTATTAGAATGAGGAGAGTTGTGTTTCATGTTTCAAAATGAGTATAAGGAAAATAAGTATTCCGAAAATGTAATACTTTTACATTTAAAAGAGAGAAACATTAATTTCTAAATGAGTTACAAGTTTAGAGAAGTTTCAGAGTATTACCTCTCTTAAGAGGAACTTTTAAATAATTACCTTAAACTAATAAAGGGTTATGTTTTAAACATTTGAGCATGACTTATATATTATTAGGAGTAGTGTTAAGCACTGATATGGGGACGAGTTGAGACAACTCACACTCTTCATAAATCATTTAGCCAACATGGGTAAATGATCATACTTCTTAGACGACTCCTTATTGCTTTTATGCATAGCTTAGTGGATCAACTTAGTTGATATGTTCTATCCCCCCGGCAAGGTATAGGACAGTTTTAGCAGTGTGGGTGAGACGCTTTATCATCACGTAAATATAGTGATAGTTGTCGGTTAGAGAATATCCCAAATAAGAGTAAAAAGTCTATTATTGTATTTTTATACACATCATTGAGTTTTATCTCGTGTTTTATAATGTTTTAAATATTGCATTTATCATTGCTATTTTGTATTGAGTTGAGTTGAGGTGAGTATTCCTTCCAGCCTTGTCAGTTCGGTTAACTATTGCTTTCATTATTCCCCTTAAATGCTCGTACATTCTACGTACTGACAGCATTCGACCAACATCTTTTCATGATGCAGATACAGGTGTTCAGGGTCATCAACAAGCACTTCATTGACACCATTTGCATTCCAGTTAACTTTGGTGAGCCTCTTTGCTTTTAGGAGGGTTCCACATTTATATTTCCATTTTATTAAGATGTCGTGGGTCTTGTCCCGACATCTATCGTAGTGTTTAGACGTTACATAGACAGTAGTAGTTGAGTAGTCTTTTCCCATTCCCTTGTTACTGTTTTTCGAATTTCGTTTCCTTCTTATGGCAATTTGAATATTTGCAAACACTTCTGAATTTATCTATTGTTGAGACTTTTGAGTTGGTCTTTACAACTGGAGTTCTTGTTTTGTTGAGTAAGTCCTCCGCTGAGTAGTGACTCAGGCCAAGGGTTCACTTGGGGATCAGTGATGGTTATCGAGTGTCGTCCACGTCCAGGGTGTAGCCTCGGGGCGTAACACCAGTTCCCCCAATGGATCATCATCATAATTTACATCATCTCTTCTACACTTTTTAACTATAGAACTACCCAAATCTTTCTCACTTAAGTTCCTTATCTTCAATTATTTTATACACACAAAACATGTTATATAGATTTAAGAGAAATTGAAGGATTTTATCAAGTTCAAAATACGATAGCTTAAGAAATACCCCAGGATGATTTTCAAGCGATCTTATCTTCTCATTTTAGCTCTGCTTTTCTATAGTTGAGCTATATGGCAGGCCCACCAGTTGATGGCTGTTCTTATTAGTGGAAGAATTAGTTGTAACGTTCGAGCTTCTACAAATTGGGGTTTCCTGATAGTTTGTTTTGTCATTGTTTGATAACACTAGCTAAACTTCCTTGTTTAGTTGCAAGTTAAGATAAATAATTTTTAATGACATGTTATCTGAGGCAAAGAGTGTGTATGTTCTATAGGTCCAACTGAACCCAGTATTTTCAATATGAAACACAAATATATACGTGAAAAACAACTAAAACTATTAAAAGTGCAAAAAGAATATCTAATTAGGAACACCTAATTTCAAATGTACAATGAAATTAGAATTAAGAATCTTAAAGACTTCAAGGTTGAACCTATCTAGTTTAAATCTTAAATATTAATTTTGTCTATGCATGATGTAATAATTCCGAATTTCAATTTCTAGAAAGCAATCATGAACAAATTATAATAAGAAACTACTAAACCCCCACAAACACACTCCATGTTTTGATTTTCAGAAAATGAAATGAAAACTTTCTGTATATTTTGTATGGTAAAATAACTGAGCAGGATATGTGAATTTTACAAAAATAAATTGTTCTAATATCATACTCCACTAAATTTGCCTAAAATTTAAGGACATTTTTTGGACTACAAGATTTCCTTAAAGAAATGTGAAAAGAAAAACTTTGAAATATTTTGGAATAAGATAGAGTTATACATCGTTGTCAGAAATCACACCCTTATAACGATTTACATGCACGTGTTTACCTAAAGTTATATGGTTACAAACATAGAAATGCATATTGGTGTATTCACATAGAAAGCACACAAGTCTGGAAATTAAGATAATAAATTCTGAACTTATATAATATCATAAATGAAGCATCTAAAATTTTGCATGTATGTCAGTATGTTTTATGTTGTCAATACATACACAATTATGCTTTATTAATAGTATAAGGATAGGCAAACAATCTAGTGCAGATAAGATAGCAAACTGGAAAATATAGATTAGTAATCATATCAAGAACTAAATAAGGTAGTTACAATAAAAAAAAGTATTCAAAATCTATATGAAATATAAAAAAAAAATCAAATATTTCGTATATCATCCATTCAAAAATATGAAAAATGAGTACTTAGTTATGTTTAGCTTCGGAAAAGGACAAAAAACATATAGCTTACTATCTAGAAAAACCAAAAAACTATTTTTCTAAGATTGAGAATGATTTCTAATTTTGATGTTTTGCTAAACCTTCTTGAGATTTGCCAAAATAACATGATGTAGAAAGATCCCACTAAAATAAAGTCACTGGCCTGTAATAAGTTGACTAGTTAAAGTGAAGTTAAAAAGGAATGCACGAATTCTCAATGTAAATTAGCAAATAACAACAACTTTTCTCTTGCAGATGGGGCAATTGTTCTGGATCTTGTTCCACTCTTTGGGGCAATCAATATGGTATATATGGCGACAATCTATTCTTGCAAGGTCTTCCATATCAAAATTCCCCTCCTAAGACACACAAAAAACATTAAGTTAGCTATGACCTTCATTCGATAATCGATGTTAACTTATTCATATACAAATATTTTTTATAGTAATCTGTCACTAGCTTCGCTTATGTTGAAGTCTTTTCCCACCGACTTGGAAACCCTTGCTATCGTTTCTTTCTTACAGTTGTTATCACATGTCACCTCTATAATATCTGGGGAAGGTTGAGTCTCAAGATTCTTATATTAACTCATTCCTCATAAGGGACTCTTTAATATCACATCCAATGAATGGTTTTCTGGAATTTTTTCTAGATCCAATTTTTTGAATGAATTAACATTTGGCTGCTTGAATTTATATTTATGATTCACTATTCAATAAACCAGTTCCCCAAATGAGATCATCATCATAATATACATCATCTCTCCTGAACTTTTTATCTGTAGAACCATCCAAACTTGTCTCACTTATATTCCCCATCTTAAAGAATCTTCAACATCTGCACTATGTTGAGACACAGTGCAATCTAGATCTTATCTGACTCGCTCTCTCTTCTTACCTCTTCCTTTTCTATCAGTCCTTTCACTAGCTCTACTTCTGCAGAAGTCTTTTCCAATTAGACTTGGAAACCCTTTCTTTCTTTTCCTTCTTACAGTTGTTATCATATGTTTCTTCTATAATATCTAAGGGGGGGTGGGGGGGTAGGTTGTGTCTTAGGACTCAGGCATTCACTCCATTTCCTTTTAATTAAGGGAGCCTTTAATATAGCATATAAATGACTTTATGGATTTTTTTGCTAAAGTCAAATTATTCAATGAATTAACCTTTGGCTGCTTGTGAGTATAGTTATCTCTTACCTTTTCCGATCTAGTGCCTAGGAATCTTACCTTGTTAACAATACCAAGCAATCTATCCAAGGATTCTCTGATTTTCTTAGAGTCTTTCATTCTTTGCAACGTGAATTCCTTAACCTGCAATATATTCTTTCTTTGCATAATTTTAAATTTCTTTCGGTGATGGGAGAAACATAATTCTCTGTAATATAGTTGTCGAGACAACAACAAATAGAGTTAGTTTCGTCGTGGACTTTATGATTTTCTTTTCCTTGTGACTCTTGATTTGCACTATGGTGGGATTATTTTGTAACGGATTAATTTCATAATTCTCTTCCGCAGCTTCCTTCATAAAGATCAAGGGCCTCCAAGTATGTTTCCATTCTCACAACTCAAAATTGTAATTTTCATTATCATAAACAGCATGAGTCATTCATAAAAAACTATTTTTGAAATCTATCTCTTCACCCAAAGGTCCCTTCAGAAAAAAAAAGCTCTAGATCCCACCTATCAGTTTTTGAAAGAAAAGAAATGCATGAAAATAACAATGGAAGAAAAGTTGAGGATAAATTATTTATTGCACTACAAAATTTTATATTATTGACTAACAAAATATATGTATTTACAGACTTAAAACCAAACTAAAATAGAAATCAACTCCTAAATGCTAGGTCTCTAACTTAATAAAATTATTGCATCAAGAATATATGTAGTTCTAAATCAAAGATTCAATATATATATAAAAGATTCCAAGGTTTTCAATATTGAACCTCATATGTATAGCTATTAAGCTTTTACATTATTATCTTTAAGCCACATCGAGAAAGCTTGAAGAGTGTTCATACCAGCTATGTGATGCTTTTTAGTAAACCCAAGTAGACCAGGGCATGTGAAGTCAGGATGTAGTCGAGATTTGTTGTAGTCCACCAACTTAATTGGTGGACTCACCACCTCATCTTTGTCTGGACAAAGAAAGAAAGCAAGTGATTTACTAGGAGTCTTGTTGTTAACCACTGCTCTATGCAAGCAACTTTTGTATCTAAAATTCGATAGAGCCTGAAAAAGGATAAACACTAAATATGTTATATTCAAGTTGTAAGTCTAAGAATTCATGATGTATATCATTGCGCGTCATGTTGAAAGGTCTTATAATGTTTTTCACAAAAAAAATGTATTAATTGTTTAACTGATTTTGTTTATATTATTTGTATGTAATAGATAATACATTAGCTTACTATATAGTTCTAGTTTGTAAATTTTATTACCATAAATGTGTCGCTTGCGTTAACCATAAAAGCATTGAAATTTGGACGGATGGAGTACCATTAATTGTCCACAAAAACCTGAAGTCTGCTAATGAAATATTGATGGAGAACGGTTAATGATGTTGGATCACAGTGAGGCCCTGTTCCTAAGGTGAGCTCTGGTATCTGGCACATGAGATAGTAGTTGAGTCTCATTACGGATTCATTATCTTCGAAGAACTCTTTAAAGTGGAACTTCTTTACACATTGGCTCATCCCTAAGAGTTCCATGATCCTAAGAGAAAGTGTGCTCATGGAATTGCAATAATCTTGATAAACATTCATGTGTAATTAAAGGGAAAAAAGGTTAATTCATTTACATAATTGAAAAATTGATACTCTTTTTGTTTCAATTTGTTCGTCGGATTTTCATTTAACATGAAGTTTAATAAAGTAAAGAAAGACTTTTCAATTCAGTAGTCTTAGACAAAATATATGTAAACTATTCAAGAATATAATTTAATTTAGTGGTCTTAAACATGTCATGCTAAAAAAGGACATGTTTTTTAATCATACCAAAAAGAAAAGTATGACAAAAAATTGAAAGAGATGAGTACTAAGATAGTAATTTGTCCTTACCCGATATCGTTAAAACTTTCACCTAATGTCCTTTGGATATACTCCTCAACTATGTGTGATGAGTCTTCTTTAGCAAAATATCGTAAAGAGAGTGTCTCTTTCCAAGGAAGCTTCGAAGAAAACCTTCCAGTAAAGTTGCTTGCATTGCCATAATATTCACCAATTTTCCTCTAAGCCTTTTGCTTTTCACAAAGAGGCATGTCAAATAATATGTTCATGTTACGATGGCCATTGGAGATGAGATTAGCATCAACATCGTGGTTTACTATAGGAAAGAAACCATTACTCCTGCACGCTTCACCAACAAGCCTAGATGATTGTTGGGCTGCGGCAAGGTTACAAGAAAAGAAACCCCTTAAGTCAATATGGGAACATGAAGTTCTTGTGCTACAACACAAGGCTTCTCGTCATCCGGCCATATATATTATGTGGGAATGTTGGACTAATTTTTCATATGGGATGCATAAAAAATCAATGCTTTTTCCTCACAAAGCATAGGTGATTTTCCATTTGTGATTATACTATCAGTGGTCATTGTAATCAAGGGTTTGGTTTTTTCATTCTTGAGGAATATGTCACAATGGGGAAAAGGAAGTAGAAGTAGTTCATTGTGAGGAGCCGAAATGAAGGATTATATAGGGCTTAAGGATGCTTAAAATTTGGATAGAAGTTCATGTGTTGTTTGAATCATATTTAAAAAAATGAAATATTTTCAAAGATATGTTTAACCATAGATTTTGAAAAAATTTCCTTAAAACGTTCTCAAGTGTCAAAAATGGGTCCGAACAGTTTGCTGAGAACGGCTTAATAGTGATTAAATTTGTGGCAAGAAAGTTTTCATATATTTTGAATAAAACTTTTAAAATGAAATATTTTTAAAGATATGTTTGACCATAGATTTGAAATCAGAATTTGAAATTTTTTCCTTAAAAAGTTTTGAAGTATAAAAAATGGGTCCAAATAGTTTGCTAACAATGGCTTAATAATGCTTTAAAATGTGGTACAGTTTTGTTTCGGAATGTAGTAACATGGCGTATAGAACCCCGAAGGACTCCATTCAAGCCAATTAGTACCCATGACATAAGAAATAGAACAATAAGAGTAAAACAATAGTCCAAGTCCAAAACCATTTTTTATAAGACAAAGCGGAAGTCTAGACTCTTGTCTCATCATAGCCATATAATACAATAGAATGAAATGGGGTCTAGCTCATACAACATGTCCAAAAGAGAAAATACATGAAAGAAAGAGAGAACAATAAACACCTTCCGTGAAGCATGAGGACTCACCAAAGGTCGGGAATCAATCAAATCACCCACTAGCCACGAAACTGAGCACCCTGAATAGCGGACCTTACATTTGGGAAAAATGTAGGCAAGAGTACGCAATAGTAGAAAACAATGTACCAAGTATGATAGCCATACATAAAACATTTAAAACATGCTAAAGGGGCATTTCTTTTAATGACATGCCATTTACCAAGCAAAAATATCATATGAAAGAGTTATAAAACATAAGTCATAAATCATGGTAAATGCAAGCTAACTTTTTTTTATAAAACATTTGACCTCATATCTGATACTCCTTTAGTAACATTAATTCATTATTACTTGTGGGGAATTATCCTTAACCGACATTGAGACCATGTGAGCTATAACATAGAATTTGGTGTCTACCCCACACCCAAAAGGGGTGTCCTACTTGCCTAAGGTAGAACCTTGAACATCTAGCTTAAGTGGATCCACTAGCTAATAAACCTATGGGGGAACATAGTTAAGGGATATGGAGATTGCTACAGGAAACCCGACCTCTACTACGGGAGAGCTTCCATCTAATGAGATCACTTTGGAAATCCAGCCTCTACTCCGAGAGAGTTTCCATCTCACTTTCAATATCCACTCGGTGCTAAGCATAAATTCCCACGGAATAGTCATTTCTTACTTGACTTCATTACTCATGAAAAGGTGCCCTTGGACAATAAATTCAATCTAGTTTTGTTAAGATACCTCTTTGTCTTTTATTCAATTAGGTGAGAAAGCCTTTCAACCTAAGAATCCTTTCTATGTGAGAAAACCTTTCACATCATGCTAGTTATGTGTTTATGAGAATGTCCTTTCACAACACAACATCATCATTGGTACTTTACTCTCAAAGCACTTTTAAAAAATTTGTATAGATTTCAAAAAACAGTGCATAAGTCCATAATTTACCTCCTTGAGGTCAAAATCTATTTTCAATCATCAACTCTTAGAAAACATGGGTTAGATATGGATTTCATCATAAATTCATGTAGACCTAGTAATACATGCTCAATTTCATAAAACTCCTCCTTGAAGATCAAAATCCCACAACATATAGTTCATAACTTGAAAACTTGGGGATTACATGGGTTCATGGGGGAAAACATCAGAAAACCATTACAATTCATCAATTCAATTCATGCTTAGAAGATCATAATTACATCATTTAAATCAATAATGATAAGAACCCATGGTAATTGAAGAAAACCCTAACTTAATAGGGGAATTCTTCCTTTTGAAATAGAAAATTTGGGAAATCCATGGATGGAAAGGATCCATGGATGAAGACTATCATACCTCGACTCCAAATGCTAGCCTTCAATGGAGAAGTTGACACCTTAGCTTGAAACCCTAGGTAGAATCTTCTTCTTCTTCTTCAAGTTTCTAGAGAGAGAATATTTGTGAGGGGATTTAGAATTCTTTTGTGGATTTGTAAGAATGAATAAATGGGGTAAATTTGGGGTTAAAAACACTCATATAGGGGTCCTAAACATAGGAAAAATCACTTAGAATAGGAACTAATTAAATAGGAAAAGACCCAAGTAACCCTGAAAAATAACTGTCAGCTGTCACCCATGAGACCCCACCGACGGACCATGGATGGACCTATGGTCCATCCTACACTCCCGTCAGTAAGTTTTGAGACTTTTGCCTTGACCTACGGCCCTTGGATCACGGATCGTGGACCCATCTACGGTTCGTAGGTCCAGCCGTGGTTCATGGCCTGGACAACTTCTTAAGTGGCCAATCCACGGACCCACCTACGGTCCGTGGTTCAACTTATGTGCCGTGGTTGGCCTTCGTGGATGCAACTTATAATTGCTGAAATTTGCTAGGCTTCCCTCTTTCGGATCCGGGGTGTTTCATAATCATAGGTAGAGATATTTAAAAGAAAAATCTAATTGATATTCTTAAAATAATATTATAGTAAAACCTCATTAAATTAATGTAGGTGAGACTACAAAATATTATTTATTTGTAGATGAATTATTTAATGATAAATTAATATTTATTAAATTAAATAGTCTTTTGAAATTCAATAAAGATAGCTTTTATTACATAAAAATTAATGTATCTTAATAATTTATATATCATATTTATTGAATTTACATAAAAAATGATATTTTTAAATACATAAAGTATAATGAATACATCAAAACATTTGATCTTATTAAAAATATGTATCCTATTTATTTAATTCATATGAAAAAAATATAACCACTATACATAAAATACAATGTATGTATATGATTCATTGTAAAAACAATTGTTATATTATTCATTGTAAAATAAATTCAAGAATTCAATGATTTATTATAAAAATAAATTCATTATGCATAATGTTCATTGTTTTATAATAATCAAACAGTATTCACAATATATTTACTAAAAACGTTCATTTTATGATACTGAGAGAATAAACTGTTTAAACAACACATGAAATTTCTTTAAAACATATCCAAAAATGACTTCTCATTTAAAAAGTGTCATAAAATCAACAATGATAGATCAAATACATAAAACATTATTTGAATACAAAAGAAATCATTTCATATGCACTCAAAAAAAATTGAAGTCATGGAAACACCGGACTTTTGGATGAAATAAGAAAAGTTAGAGATGAGCATTAACTAGTTTGAAATTTTAACAAAAAATAAAACACCATAAAATTATATTTACTAAATTATATATTTGTAGTTTTGAAGTAGTAATTTATAATATTAATTGGACAATATATTTATATAGAGGTCTTTGAACATATATTATCTTATCGAAATGAGTGATTTTTTTCAATCGTCCAACTCGGAACCAGAGAAAAATATTATCTTAGAGAGGTGACTAATTTACTATTTATTAATTTAGTGATGTTTTAATATACAAGTGTATTGACTTATTAGCTCTATATTTTACATGGTATCCAAGCCAGGTCCATCCCATTTGGGATCCCAATCCACTCTCTAGTATGACTTGAGCATAAAATGGGTGTTAGAGTGGCTTAATTCCCAGATTGGTTGGAAATTAATTGGTGGTATGTTTATATGGACTTGGACAATCCTCCCCTCATTAGCTAGATTTTGGAGTTACGTTACATTCATGTGTCGTACATTTCCATTCGTATTTATCGGCGAGGATCATTTTTTATATTAGAAATTGTTACACCTTAGATGTGTCATGCTCCACCCTAGGCCCGAAGGGTACTCGAAAACCATTAATGGCCCCAAGAAAACCCTAGGCCTGGATCAACTCTCAGTTGAAGACTTACTCAACAACATATGAACTCAAAAGTAAACTTACTCAAGTGTCTCAAATAAATACTCAGAATATTTTAGAAATAAAACATTCAATTGGCCAAAGAGGCAACTCAAGTCTAGAACATTAACAACTGAAATGAAAAATATTAATCATATACTACTGTCTATCTATTTATGAAGCCTCTAATACTATGAGGGATATCGGGACAAGACACCTGATTATTCTAACAAAACTCAAATAATAGAAATAAATAAGGGATCATCCGAAAGCAAGGAGGCTCACAAAAAAACTCTTGAACTGCAAATGGTATCAATGAATCTCTTGGTGATGACGTTGATCTCCTGTATCTGCATCATGAAACGATGCAAGCAAAATATCATCAGTACATTTAATGTACGAGCATGTAAGGGGAATACTGAACATAACACATAAGCTTGAACTTGGAAAGAAGGAAACATACTCACCTCAACTCTACTCAACTCAACCTTAAATCATGGATACTTAACTCAAAGTAGTCTAAAAACAATAATAAAAATGCAGTTTATATAAAGCATTTTAAAAAGTAGGTAACAACTAAATATTTTTAAAATACAATAATAGCTCGGTTTGTAGGTAAAAATACAAAATAACTTTGTTTGAGAGATTCTCTAATCGAAAACCATCACTATGAGCTATGTGATGATACAACGTCTCGTCCACGCTGTCAGAACTGTCCTATACCTTGCCGGGGTATAGAACTCCTCAACTAAGTGGATCCACTAAGCTATGCTTAAAAAGCAATAAGGAATCATCTAAACGGTATAAACCTTTTTACCCATGTTGGCTACATGGTTTATGAGGACTCTGAGTTATCTGAACTCTTCTCCATATTTGTGCTCAATACTACTCCAAAAATATAACTTAGCTCATATGTTTAAAAACATTTCCTCATCCTCAACTTTGAGATTATTACTCAAAAGATTTCTCTTAAAAGAAACAGTACTCTAAACTCCTCATGAACTCCTTCGGAAATCGGTGTTTCCCCTCTTTTAAATGGAAAAACATTTACTCTTGGAAATATTTAGTTCACATATATTCATTTTAAAAAATGAAACTCAATTCTACTCATCCTCATACTCAAGTATTCATGTCTTAAAACATGTTTTAAATTATTGTAAAAGATTTCTCAAAATGACTCAAAAAAACTCTCAAGACTTTACTCTTAACTCTACCTTGAATTTGAATTATAAATTCAAGGGTTATTATTCATGTTATGAATGATCTCTCGATGTTTAGATGTAGTTTAGAATAGTTAGAATAAAAAGGGAGTGAATGTATACTTTTAAAGAACTCAGACGGGTTAAATAACTTAAAACAGGAAGGGGCGGGCGACCCTGGCGCACTAAGTGGCGCGGGGCGCCAACCCCTGAACTTTAGAGGAAACTTTTTGGCACACTATTGGTGTGGCTCACCAGCCTCTACCCAGATTTTTCCGACGAGTTTTCTTTCTTGTTTTCTGACCCTAATTCGTCTATATTCGATTTCTTTCCTCAAATTTTCGTTAGATTCAATTACCAAATGCGAGTACACGAGAATCTACTCAAAATAACTCTCAAACTCATACTTTTATCTCAATACCTCATCAAACCCATCCTAATTCAAGAACGAAAGCAACACTTCAAGAACACTTATCAAACAATCTCATGAAGAACTCAACATTCCAGATCTTATGCATGAAATTCAAATATGTAAATAATGACACTATGAAAACTTACATACCTTAATTTTCTAAAAACCCACGACAAATCGTTTAGAGCTTTCCTGTAGCGATTACAAGTCATGGTGAATGACAGTTTGTCACCTAGTCGTTTGTTTGGTTTTTGTAGGAATTTTAGCGTTTTGGAGATTTTGAACCTTGAACGGTCAGTTTTTTATCAAAAGTTCAAGAAAATGACCTCAAAATGCAATTCTATCAATTCCACCAGCATAATAAGGGTGATTTTAGGCTAATAGCATAGTCGGCAAATCTCATAATGCTTTAAGTTTGAGTCTATGAGATTAGGCGTTCTAACTTTTATGTTAAGGCATAAGTTTGACTTTTGTCAACAATTTGATTAAATGAACTAATATGAGAATTTCGTTAGTAGAGTTAGCTTGGGAATGTTGAGTTTGGTCTAGAATGTCCATTCATTTGGATTTCAAGGCTTCCAGACATCATATTCCAAGCCCCCTTGTGGATTTTTGCTTAAAATATAGTGTGGGGGTGGGACCTACTTTTTCTCGAGATGACCTTGTGTCACAACCCGAACCTACACCCTTGACATGACAGGCATTCAAGAACCATTTTAAATCGCCAAGCGAACCCTTGACCTTGCTACTATGACTCACATGACTCAACAATGTACATGGAAGTTTAAATAGATGAACCTTTAGACATTTCAAGAAGAATCTTAATTTATTGTCTTGAAATACTCAATATAAATCATCAGTTAAATAAACCACCTGAGGAAAACAATAAAAACATCTAATCATCTTTGTCTATGAAGCCTCTAACAATTCATGATAGATGTCGAGAAAAGAACCACAACACCTCAAATACTACAAAGCTGAAATGAAAACGGAGTCTCCCAGAAGCAAGAAGGCCTCACCAAATACTATTTACGAGTGAATAATGGTCTTACCGAAGCGCCTGTTGATGATCTTGAGCACCTGTATCTGCATCATAATATCATACATTTCAAATGACATCAATACCTTGAATGTACGAGCATGTTAGGGAGATACTGAAAGCATAAACAACTAAATGATAAGGCTGGAAGACATAATCATCTCAATTCAACTCCAATTCAAAAGCAACAACGATAGAAGCAATATTTAAAACATTATAAAATAGGAGATATAAACTCAATGATGTACAAAAATACAATAAGATATTCTATACTCTTATTTAGGAGATTCACTAAACGACAACCATCACTATGAGCTATGTGATGATAAAATATCTCGCTCACACTCCCAGAATTGTCCTATACCTTGTTGTGGTATAGTACACCTCAACTAAGTAGATCCACTAAGCTATGCTTAAAAGCAATAACGAATCATCTAAAAAGTACTATCCTTTATTCATATTAGGTACACGGTTTATGAGGAATGTGAGTTTTCTGAACTCACTCCCATATCGGTGCTCAATACTACTCCCAATAATATATAACTGCTCAAATGTATAAAACATAACTCTCTCTCAATTTAAGGTAATTACTCAAAATATCCCCTTAAAAGAGACAATACTCTGAAATCTCTATGAACTCATAAACTCATTTAGAAATCAAAGTTTCTCTCTTTTAAATGTAAACATATTACTTTTGGGAATATTTAGTTCACTTATATCATTTCTCAATATGAATGTAACTCTTCTCATTTCTCATATTTACATTCTCAAAACATAGATAATTACAGAAGAATCCCCAAATTGACTTAAAAGACCTGTTGAACTTTCCACTAAAACTTGCATTAAATTCGAAACGTAAATTAAGACATGTTATTTGAACATGTAGGATTTCTCAAGGATTAATTGAGACTTAGAGGCTAAAATGAAGACGCGAATGTTGTCATGATTCAAAGGACCTAAGAAATAACTGTCGAACCCAATCAACGGTTGGGACCTACGGTCCGTGGGTCAACCTACGGACCGTCTCGTCCCTCGGCCGATTGGTTTGAAGATTAAAATATCTGGACCTCAAACAAAGGGACCAACCCAAGGGTCGTGGTCCAATCGTTGGACCGTGGGTTCCAGCCATGGTTCTCAAATTTTGACCTAAAAATCTCTCTAAGTCTGTGACTTACCTATGAGACCTATCTACGACTCTTGCATAGAACGATGGACCTTCCTGGTGAACCATTGAAAATATAGAAAACTTGACATTTCTAGGAAAACCAACTGACCATCCACGACCACCACCTATTGTCCATGGATGGTGTCGTCATCGCTGACACCAAGTTGTAAAAAAAAATGAAATTGTTCCCACCCATTTAAAAATCTGAGGTGTTACACAAACATATCAACATACGTCTTAAACACTCTGTTCATAAGATCCAAGAACGTTACAAGAGCATTGGTCAAGAAAAAAGACATCACAAGGAACTCATAATGACCATAACAGGTCCTGAATGCTGTTTTCTGGATGTCACTTTCTCTTACTCTCAACTGATGATAGCCATATCTGAGGTCTATCTTAGATAAGCAAGTTACCCCCTGAATTTAGTAAAAAAGATCATCAATTTTCATAAGGGGATACTTATTATTTATAGTGAACTTGTTCAACTGCGGTAATCAAACAAATTATAAGAGAACCATCTTTCTTTCACACAAATCAGACCGAACTCCCCAAGGTAAGATACTAGGTCGGATGAAATCCTTATCAAGAAGATCTCTCAACTAATCTTTCAACTCTTTTAACTTAACTGGAGCCATTATATATGGTGAAATAGAGATAGGTCAAGAATCAAGAAGGATGTCTATTTCTGCCTTATGAGGGACTCTAGGAAGATCATCTGGAAAGACCTCTGGAAACTCACTCACAACTGGAATTGACTGAATAAGTGGTGTCTCAACACTTGAGTCATTAGCTCGGACAAAGTGATAGATACACTTCTTAGACACTAACTTTCTGGCCTTAAGGTATGAGATTAAACGACCCTTAGGCACTGTTGAATTACTATTGCACTCTAAAACATGCTCATTAGGAAACTAAAACTGGACTACTCGAGTTCTACAGTTAATTGAAGCATAACAGGCATGAAGGTAGTGCATACCTAGAATGACATTAAAGTCCACCATATCTAGCTTCACTATGTAAGCCATGGTGTCCATGTGATTGAAAAAGATGGTACACTCATGATAAACTCTTTTTGCTAGAATAAACTTACCAACATGTGTGGAAAAACTGAAGGGCTCAAGAAGTTACTCGGGGGAAATTTCAAACTTCATCACTACATAATGAGTCACCAAAGACGGACTCGCATTTGGATTAATTAATGCATAAACATAAAAAAATAAAGACTTTAAACATATCAATGACAACATCTGGTGAGTTCTTTTGATCCTGACGACTGGTTATAGCATACGTACAATTTGCTCTTCTGCCTGTCCCTGAAGTAGCTCCTCTCGGGGCTGCCCTATCTGTTAATGTCGCTGAAGAAGATTGGGATCTATTTCCCCCCATTACCCTACCTGTTATTAGAGAACTCTCTCATAAAGTGACCGATCTACCACACTTTAAGCAGTCATTTAAGCCATCACGACACGCTCCTGGGTGGTTCCTACCAAACTTAGCACATGTGGGGTCCAATTAGCCCCTTCTGCCACACTACCCTAAGACTGAGTAGGTCAAGGTCTAAAATTTTGGGAGTTCTGCTTCCTAAAATCACCTCTATTCTTTGGTGCAACTGCACTATCTGACAGTGTGCCAGGTCCAAGTGATCTTTGCTGAAAGGAGAACCAGTTCGCGCTTCAGTCTTCTGCTGATCAGCCTCGTGATTCGTTGTCTTAGCCCTCTTACTACGGAACACTCCCTTAACTTTCAGCTTATCTTCCTCAACTTTGTGTAGATTGATCATGAGCTGATGTGTCCTTGTTTCCTATCAACATAGTCGCCTTACTCTCCTTACTTGACAAGCGAGATAACCCTGACACAAAGAAACTCATCCTGCTCTTTGATACGCCCAAATTACACCTCCCAAAAGAAGTATAAGCGGTCGTTGCCAAATAAAGAACCCAAGTTTCAGGTTAGGGTCGATCCCATGAGGAATATGGTTTATACTTAAGCTTAACTCACAATTATCTTCGTTTCGTAAAACTATTTCCGAGAAAAGTAATAAAATAGGGGGGTTTGCAAATAAAATAACAGATTGTTGATTTGAATTACTAAGTAACAAGTAAACAAGATACGTAGTTTGAGATATCAATATTAGATGAAAACTAGGGAATAAGTGTTCCCCATAAGTTTGATATCCCTATGTTATTGGTCCTTCAAGTAGGGAATTTCACCTCGGTACTTGGTAAGTATACGGGTTTATACTTTACTAACCCTTACCTTTACCCTGGATTAGCCCTTGCATCAATTGTGTTGGGTATTAACCCTTACTTCAATTAATTAAGGTCAGGCTATGAGATAGCAACAAATCCTTAACTAAATCTCCGTTGTTTAATTTTTTTCTCATTCATTACACCCTTGGTAAGGCAAGTAGGAACGAGGTGAGTTGTAACGTTGGCCTACGTTAAAAAGACTTCTAAACGAAAGGATTAACAATACATGCATAAAAAATCTTCAAGAAATATTTATTTATTCTTCATACGTTGTTAATTGTTCATTGTTCCCTCAACCCTTGTTGTGGATTTAGCTACTTATGCTTGATAATTTACAATTTATGATGATGTTAATAAGAACAATCATGAACTTACAATCAAAGTAGATGAATACCGGAATCTTGACTTGAAAATCAAAAGTAGATTGCGTAAACGATCTTCGAGAATAAAATTTCTAAAGTGTTTGCAAAATAATTCCAAAAGACAAAAACAATAATCTCCGATAGAGTTAAACTCCCAAAAACAGAAATTACAACTAGTATTTATAATAGCTAAATCCTAAACAAAGTAGGAAAATGAAATAAAGAAAATGGGGTTGAGACGTAGTTTCGATCGAAGACACGACCTACGGACTGTGCATCAACCTACGGTTCGTGGTTCACCTCTGTGGGTCAGCAATTGATCAAACTTTCAATCTCTTCAAATGATGGTTACTACATACGGTCCATGGATTGGACTACGGTCCATCACGTTCTTCCGTTGTTCAAGTACTGGAACTTCAATTCCCTGAATCAAACGACGCACATCAATTTACGGTCCGTCATTCACTCTACGGGACATCGTGTACCTCTGTAGTTCCACACTTAGTCAGACTTCCTTGAACTCACATCTACGCCTCCCCACATATGACCCGTCAATCAAACGACGGTCCGTGGTTGGGCTTCGTCGACTGTCAACTCTTCTATTTCGGTTTTTTTTCTCTCAACCGCTTCTGAACCAATTTCCTGCAAATATTACATAAAAACCATCATATATAATAATAAAAGGCCCAAGACTCACACAAACTTCAAGTTAAATGCATCAAAAATATCGTAAACTCACGGTTTATCAACACCCTGAACTTAGATTGTTGTTTGTCCTCAAGCGACACATTAAAACTCTAAACGACACTCATGTAGAAGCAAACATACAAACTCAAGCAATCACATGACTTTCTCAATCAATTCTTTCACTTAGTGCAAATATTTTCATTCAGAATCAAGAAGCTAAGTCATGCGGATCAAAAGATAACATAGACAGACCAATAGATATCCCCACATACACTTTCAACAATCACCAATGTACCAACTATCCAACAATTTAACTAGTGCCCTTACCACAAATAAATCCTTTTCACAGAAAAATCTGATATTTAAGCATAAGGATTCGGTAAACGCTCAAACTAAGAAGTGAATTCAAATATAATTAGTGCTCAATACCATAGACTTGCCCTTATTTTCACTGAACAAATTCTCCAGATTGGTCACTAGGATCACTGTAACATCCGACAATTTAAAATGAATATGAAGAAGCTTGAAATTGGAAGTAGTCATTTTTGGGAAAAAATTCAGAATCTGGAATTCGGCCAAGTGTGGAAATTAGTGAGTTTTTGGCCAACTTTGAGCAGTCATAACTCCTAGCTCAGGATGATCCAGGAGTAGTTCCAGTTATGTTTGGAAAGCCCTTGGAACGATCTTTCCAACGCTACCGAGTTTTCTCGATTCCGAGTTCATATGAGCGACTTATGCCCTTTGAAAGTTGGGCAGTTGGCAGGGAGTCCGTCCGGAAATTTAAGGGCATTTTGGTCTTTTCACAAATCATTTCTTTTGAGGTTATATTGTTGTGTTAGGCTGATTGTGGATCATTTTTGTTCCATTTTAAAAGAGTAAGAGTTAGGGTTCTTGAGTGAAGAAGAGAAGAAGAAGAAAAAGTGGGAGCTAGCGTTGTGGATGCAAGACGTTTTCTTCATCAAATTTCTTGGGGAATCTTAGTAAAGGTATGGGAGTTCTTTATCTAGGGCAAGCTATCACCCTAGAGCCAATTTCAAATGGTTTTCAACTTTTCCAAAGTTTGTGAAAAA
>JAJOOR010004418.1:0-66086 GCA_036250505.1 Solanum acaule
AGAACGAGATATGCATAAATTACCAAACACTACCCAGCTCAAAAACAGATTTCATCACTTACATATGAAAGGAATGCCATAGCCTATCGATTCATATTCAACAAAGCTTTTCATCTATCAAGAAGAGGCACCTAAATCTACCAAGTCAAGAGATGACATTCAACAATATAAGGCACTTCCCATTCCATCATCTTCATTCATAAGTGTTAAGAGAGAACAAGCTTTCAATCACAATACCCTTGCATTTACAACATGATTACCTTTACTTCATTAGATTCTCATTCAACTCCTTCACATCACATTCACAACACAATATCATGATAATACTCAATTATTCATATAATGCCTTCAAGGCCATGATCATAATACATTCAATAAGCAAACACCTCCACCATAAGTGGATCACACATCAATCTATCACAATTCTAAATCAATTTTACATTAACAATGAAGTTAGGTCAACTTACTATTCTCCAAAACCATAATCACCATTACTAATTCTACCACAATTTACCTCATGATAGGTATAGATAACAATAGAAACCAATAATACAATTCAATCTAAATATAATTCGATAATCATCATGAAGCTTAATTCACAAAATGCCCATTCAAGGTTATGAACCCAATTACTCAATTCACTAACAACTCTACACAATTAGGTATAGTTAATAGCATAAATCAACAGCCCATAACAATCTAAACATAATTCTATCATCATCGAATCAAAATCAATATACCCCCTTTATGGCCAAATTTAGGAAACTTGGAAAGACATGGGTTCATGGAATTTTCTTTCTTAAAACCATCAATAAACATCAATAGTAACATAAATCATCACTAAAAATCATTTAATGCAAGAACTCATGCTTAGAATCGAAATTAGGATTTTTGTGTTTTTGCAAGAACTTTGAATAACTTGGATTGAACTCCTTGAAAGGAAGAATAATCAAGGATAAAGAATCCCCATACCTTTGCTAAGATTCCCCAAGAAATTTGATGAAGAAACCACCTTCAATCCAAGCCCTAGCTCCAAGTTCTTGACCTTCTTCAATGGAGGATTGTAGAGAGGAATATTTGAGAGGAGGTGGGTTTCTTTTTTTTTTCTAATTCGAGTGACTTAAATGGAAGAATTTTGGTCAAAAAGGGTTTTATAATTGCTAGGAAAGGCAAAGAATAATAGGGACTCAACTTAGGAAAAGAATTAAGGACCCACAAAGTTAAACTTAAAAGTTTTCACTAAACCCGTCTAAGCTCGTCCTTTTTGACAGTGCTTCACTATTTTGGGCATAACTTTTTACTCCGAGATCGAAAAAGGCAAACTCGATGGCGTTGGAAAGAGGACTCAGAGACCATTAATTGGATAGGTAATGGTCCACCTAATTCGTTTTGAGCTAAAAGATATGACCATTTAAAGTTGACCCTCACTCCTAACTTAAAACTAAAAACTGTTTTTAGGGGACTGTTTTGAGGGTCTCGGTTCTAAATGATTTCATGACATAGCTTAAGGTCTTGCTAGCTTATAAAGGTGATTAATCAACTAGCTAATCAACCCCTTAATCCCTTAAACAACACTCCAACTTCAATGACAAGACCCTTACAACTCACTAGTTCAAATGACTAGTTTCCGAATCATTGTTTTGGGATGACACTGAAAGATGGAGATTATAATTTCTCATACCTATAGATTTTTGGCTGCAAAGAGAGGAAATTTTTTTTAAAGGGAGGGGTTGAAATTTAAAACCAATCTATTTTTTCAGATATTTTAGCGACAATCTCTTATATGTAGCGTACCTTTCATTTTTTTTAAAATTAATTTTGTCATATTTTTTTTTAATCTGGCTAAAAAATTGGGGCTAAAAGTCGTTTGTTTGGTAATATACATAGATGAAAAATATATCGATAGAAAATATTTAGTATTTTCGCTAATTTATTTTATATGGCACTATATTTAATAAATTAAGTGTTGAGAACTTTGTAATTTAAGTATAGCATGATATTTTTAAAGTTATAAAAGCATATTATTTTACATAAAGTAAGAAGTTTAAAAATAAATTATTTTCAAATATAAAAATGTTTCACTTACTTTATAACATAAAAGCAAACTAATATAAATAGAGTAAGAAGTTTAGAAATAAATTATTTTCAAATATAAGAATGCATTCTTGGAATATGGAGAAACGTAGAACTTTTTCAATAAAGTTGATAAAATAATCTCATTCTAACACATAGGGCTTTCTAATTTTTACGCATATCATTAATTAAGTATAGAGTAAACATAAATAACATGCAACATATTTAATTTGTAAACTTACCATTTGCTGACCTTTCACTGCATTGCTTTTTCCAGCACTTTGTGTCTGCAGTTCACAAACATCAATTCAATTATACTTACAAAATATATCCAAATATAAACAAAAAAAAAAATACTAACATTGGACAAAAAGAATGTACAAATTGTGGACCAACTTTACAAAAAAAAATTAACAAAATAAACCAAAAATTAGATACAAAAGTACAGCAAAAATAGATCAAATCTGCATCAACACCAGGACAAAAAAAGGGTAACAACACTGGATTAAAAAATAGATAAAAACAACAACAAATTTGAACAATCAACTAATTTTCACCTTCCCTTTTTTTCTATCTTTCTCTTTTTGTTTTTCGGTTCAATAGATATAAAGACTACAAAACGTCTATCAAAAGTCAAAGTTGTTTAACGATATAGAAGTTGTTAATGGCTCAACTAAGTAGTAGATATGAGATTGAGAGCCATAAGGATAGTGAGTCATTGATTACAGAAAAGAACAGGATCACCTTTGAAAATAAAAAGAACTCAAGAGGCTTGAACCGCAGTCAACCCTCAACGACTTATCTAATATTAGTGGGAATTCTCAATAGTGATGACACTTTCACTTTAAACGAATTGATACTTGTACTGTATGCTCATACTGAGAAATGGACTTCTAGATCTGAGATCTATGAGGTTGCTTCGAGAAAAATCTTTCTTTCTCATCCAATCAAAGGGATGTAGACATAGATGTTCAGAAAAGTTTCCAAAATATATTAATGGTGTAAGAGGTTTAAATTTATACTATAATGACATATATAATCCAAAATCATCGATGTATATAGATGGTATAGAAGAGAAGGCCGGAAATTTGAAGGGTTAGGATTCTTACGGGAAGGACAAATCAGACCTCTAGTGATCCTTATCGTACCACGCCACACAGAGGTTCATCCACACCATCGATCTAGAGTATTTTCGTAGAATTATAACAAAGCATTTGAATTAGATCCAAATCATAACAGAGCCAAAGCTAAAAATTAACATTCAAGAAAACTAAATAAGTGAAAATATCTCAAAATAAGCAGAAATTTAAACAACAAAACATAGCGGGGTGAGAAGGAATGAAAATTTTCTTTCCTTAAATTGTTCCAAAAAATTTCACAAACAAAAATCATCAAAAAAATCTCATTGAATATTGAACAAAAAATAGGCTTGTAAATCATAGATAGCAAAGATTTGTTACCTAAATAAAGTGAATCTATCATTTCCACTACTATTAAAGCTAGGAACGCCGAAGTGGTTAGTTTTTTTTTAACTAAAGTAGCAATTTTGGATGAACCAATGATTTTTGGTGAAGAATAGTGACGCGAGAAAATGATTTCTTATAATATAGGGTTTTAGTAGAAAGAAGAGATAATCATTAACAACAAAAAAAGGTAAAATTTTAATACCTGCCTATTTTGCTCACGATATTCTAGGCCCATAATATTTTACATCAATTTTTTATACATAGAGAACCTTTCATTTTTTATTAATTATATCATAATTTTTAAAATCATGGCTAAAGCACTTTTTGATCGTTAGGTGGGAAATCTATCTACAAAAAATATGAATATTCCATTAATTTATTTTATGTGGCACTTTGTTTTATGAAATAAAACTTTTAGAACTTTGTAATTTTAAGCACAGTATGATATTTTAAAGCAAAAAAACATATTATTGTAAATATATGTTTCTCAACGAAATGTAGGATGAAGTAACAACAAACTGGGGACTGAGAGCTTATATGCTACAGCACTTATTTTCTCAAGAACTTGATAAGGTCCAGAGTATTTGACAGAAAGTTTTGTAAAATGAGTTTCTGATAGAGTAATTTATTTGTAAGGTTGTATTTTTAGGTACACCCAATCCCTAATGCTAAATTGTCTATAAGCCTTGTGTATATTGAATTGGTCAGTCATTCTACAAGTGATACTTCAATTGTTATATCGTAAACTCCCTTGTAAGAAGTGTCATGTCTACTTTCTCATTTGTTGAATCCCCAACAACATGTGACAAATGTAGGGGAGGTGGTTGGTCATATAATGCCTCATACGAAGTTTATTGTATAGAACAGTGAAAAGTGATATTATACCACCATTCAACAACTGTTAAATAGGTAGATCAATTCTTCTGTGGATCTAAGCAAAAACATTTAAGGTAAGTCTCCAAGCATCTGTTAACAACTTATGTTTAACCATAGATTTGTGGGTGGTATGTAGTGAAAGTGTTAACAGTCACTCCTAACATTGAAAACAACTTTTGCCAAACCTTGCTTGTGAAATCAGGATCTCTATCACTCACAATTTATGTAGTTTGTAAATATTTTCTAAGAATTAACTGAGTGACATTATGAGTCTGAGTAAGGATGAGCTAGACACACAAAGTGGGCATACTTTCGCAGTATATCCACTACCAATCATATATGTGTTTTCCCCTTGGACTTAAGAAGTTTGTCTATGAAAGCAAACTTAGTTGCTATAGAACCCTAGGGTAGGAAGCATTGTCATATTAATGTGTCTTTGGCATATATTACATACCTTTACATAAGCATGCACATCATCTCTTAACCCCTTTTAGTTAAAAAAAATAACAAAGCAAATAACTTTCTATAGGTGTTCTCAATACAAGAATGTCCCCCTATAATGTTATGCAAAATTGAATGATATTGGTTTTTCGTTGAGGATCTGCTCCAATGACCAACTTCCCTTGTATCCTTAGTTGACCATGTAAGAATATATATTCTGGATAATCTTTACTTTCTTTATCCAAGTGTTGTGTTATTACACATGCTTCAGGATCTGAAGTCCAACTCTGCTTAGTCATTTTCAAAAAGTCAGTTTTCACAATAGAAAGAGTTAGAGGTGCTAGCTCCACTAGTGATAACCTAGAAAGAACATCAATCACTGTGTTTTCCTTTCACTTTTTGTACTCTATAATAAAGTTAAATTGTATTAGTTTGGCTATCCATTTCATTTGTGATTCAATATGAAGTTTTTGCCCCTAGAGAACTTCAGAGCCTTCATCTTGACTACAAACTGACCAACCGTTTATATTTTCTTAAAAAAATTAATCAATGTAAATTTGTAATTGTTTCTTAATATTCCATTCTTCATAGTTTTCTAAAAAAAATGACACATTTTAATATTTAAAAATAATTTATTTATTAATTTTCTTACTTTATTTACAATAATATATGCTTTTTTGTTTTAAAATATCACACTATGCTAAAGTTTTAGAAGTTTCATTTCATAAACACATTGCCACGTAAAATAAATTAATGGAATATATATATATATATATATATATATATATATATATATTGTAGATAGATTTTCCCACGTAACAAATAAAAAGCGCTTTTAGCCGCAATTTAAAAAATTATGATAGAACTAATAAAAAAAAGGTTATCTATGTTTAAGAAATTGATGTAAAACATTTGGGCCAAGAATATCGTGGGCAAAATAGGGGTTTTGAAATTTTGCTTTTTTTAAAAATTATTCTCTCTTTCTATCAAAACCCTATATTATAAGAAATCATTTCTCTCTTTTTTGGCTTCACCAAGAAGCGCCGCATAAATGTTCTTCATCCAAAATCATTGGTTCACCCAAAATTGCTACTTCAGTACAAACTAATTCGACTACTTCGACATTCCTATCTTGAATAATAGCAAAAATGGTAGATTCACTTTATTTAGGTAACAAATCTTTGCTACCTATGATTTACAAGTCAATTTTTTGTTCAATATTCAATGAGTTTTTTTGATGATTTATGTTTGTGCAAATTTTTGGAACAATTTAAGGAAAGAAACAATTTTGTAAAGAAATCTTTCTTTCTTTCTCACCCCATCTATGTTTTGTTGTTTAAATTTCTGCATATTGCAATATATTTTTACTGATTTAGTTTTCTTGATTGTTAATTTTTAGCTTTGACTCTGTTATGATTTGGATCAAAGTCAAAATCTTTGTTATAATTCTACGAAAAATATTCTAGATCAATGGTGTGGATGAACCTCTGTGTGGCATGGTAAGATAAGGATCACTAGAGGCCATATTTGTCCTTCCCGCAAGAACCCTAACCCTTCGAGTTTCGGGGCCTTCTATTCTATACCATTTACATACATCGATGATTCTAAAATATATTTGTCATTATAGTATAAATTTTTAAAAAAATTCACCATTAATATATTTCAGTAAGAAAGAATTTTTCCAAAGCAGCCTCCTAGATCTCAGATCTTGGAGTCGATTTCTCAATATGAGCATCAGTACAAGTATCAATTCGTTGAAAGTGAAAGTGTCACCACTATTGAGGATTCTCACTAATATTAGATTAGGTCGTTTGATGGTTCAACCCTAGAGAATTCTTTTTATTTTCAAATGTGATCTTGTTCTTTTGATGAATCACTATTCCTACGCTTCTCAATCTCATATCTACTATTTGGTTAAGCCATTAACTACTTTTATATCTCTTAAGATAACCTTGAATTTTGATAGATATTTTGTAGTCTTTATATCTATGAAAATAGAAAGCTAAGAGAAGTTTCCATATAATTCTATTGACAACAAAAAGTGAAAGATAAAAAATTAAAAAAAGGAAAGGTGAAAATTAGCTGATTGTCCAAGTTTGTTGTTGTTTTTATCTATTTTTAAATCCAGTTTTGTTACAATTCTTTTGTCCTTTTTTTATGTAGCTTTGATCCATTTTTGCTGGAGTTGTGTGTCTAGTTTTTGGTTTATTTTATTGAAATTTTTAATGTAAAGTTGGTCCACAATTTCGAGTATTATATTATTATTATTATTTATATTTATATTATATTAAAAGTGGAAAGTTCCAATCTTAAAAGTTGGATTACAATTTTGCCCCTACTTTAAATCTAAATAGTATAAATTTAATTAATTAAATATTAAATAATAATAATTTAGTTATTTCATGAATTGTAAATTATAGATTAGTAAGACAATTGAAATGTCATTAATTGAATTATCTATTGAATTAGCCCAAAAAAGAAAGTAAAGTAACGAGTGTGCCTTTTCATTGGCATTAGAATTATGTGTTTCAACTTATTAGTACTTATTAGGAATTAGTGTTCTTAAATGTATACTTATCCTCTTTGTAACTATGACGAACCCAAACATTTTTTTAATGGTAATTACTGACATTTAATAGAATTATAAAGTAAGAAATAAATATATGGTTGAAAATGTGTATGAGAAAAGAGCAAGAGATACATGTATAGTAGGGATTATGAGATGAGAGCAAGATACATGTTTTGATAAAATAGTCATATAAGAAGGCCATGTAGTGCGAGGATTAAAGCACGATCACAGCAAGATGATATTTATGGACAAGAAAAGAGAACTTTTGTTTGATTCTATTCACATGATTTTGGAAGACCTATGAGTCCATAGGATCTCCTATAGATTACATAATAAATGTAATGTTCCAAAAGAAAACAAGCTTTTGTGTCTTTTTTGACCGTCCAATCTATGTGTGTGGATTAGGGAAGCATTTCTTCCTATTTGAAATCTTTTGTTGCACATGAATTTGATAGACTACGTGATGGTGCAATATAATAACAGAAAGATATGTCAAGCATACAACTTACAAGCATGCATCTTTAGCTTGTATTGGGGGGAATGGTGGTCCCTCAGAGCACTGCAAATGAATATGATGCCACATGACATGATAAGCTTCAGTGTAGGCAGAAGTAGACCTAAGAAAGAATAAAAAGCAAGCAGACACTTACTTACTACCTCAGAGCCAATTGTATCAGAACAAGGAAACACTATGCATAATCGCATTTGCACACAAACACTGAAATCTGAAGACAGATCTCAAGAATTAACTCTGCAGGAATCAAATATATTTATACCACTATTTAATCATGAATGTAACTATATACTACACCATTCTGCAAACAGAGCACCTTCAGAATCCTATCAAAACAATTTTGCCAGTAATCACCAGCATTCAGCAATTTCACATCAACTAGCTTTTAAGAATGAAAGGAACACCGGTGTCACAGACTCACATAATGAAGCTCAACTATCTTACTCATTCTCCATACCGGCTGACAAGAATGAGTTCTTCGCATATAACATACTTTTATCGTAAGTTACCTTGTCAGAGCATAATCCTTAAAACCATTAATTAGGCAGCGAGCTTCCAGAGTGCCGATGCATCCATGTAAACGAGGCTCCCCACCATTCACCACCTTGCTATAAGTCACAAACAATGGGCTGAAATGCAGTTTACGCCACACGTGACCAAAGCATCCAAAGCTATTTTACGCTTTGGTTTGGCTTTTCACGTGTAATAAAGGAAAGACTAACAATGAAGCATCAATTTGGTTAGCTTACAAAAAGGACAACCAGAAAATGTGCTTTATGCCTAATGCAATCCTAGAAGTTAGCTCATAAGGTACGTATTTATAAGGAGATAACATTCAAGTTCATCAACTAATTTGGACACTTAAACACCTCTAACACACTAGGACTGGACAGTTGAAGCATGGAAAATATAACATTGGGGGTCTTGACATTGGAAAACCAAGACCATATACGTAGACAATAGCTTATTCCCTACAAATGTGGAACTATTAACTCACACAACATTATAAAGAAAAATTAGTTAGAAAGAGAGAAAATTATAAAGAAGGGAAAGTTCCCAATGTGTTTAAAAGAAGTGACCTATATAAAATCCTACGTGGAGAACGTTTGATGTAAAGTGAAGATCATTTTCGTATGGCTATCATAAATCAACACTAATAAATGGTTAGACAAGTGATGCAATTGGAATTAAGGAAAGTCTTCTGTTTTTCTTATAAATAAATAAGACAAGCTAAAAAGTATAGGTCGAAAGCATATAATTTCCAGTAGCACTATAACCAAATTAAAAAGAACATTTTTCCAAATAAAAAAAGCAACGGAATAGAAACTGCTTTGGACCTTCACAATGCTGCAGCACCATTCAACCAGCTAACCAAGAAAGTAATTTGTTCCCCCGAAAAAAACAGTAATCTGTATAACAAAATCTAATTGCATCAATTCCAAGAGTTGCAACCAAGTAATAAAGTTAATGAACACTTGTTTACACATAGCATGCATATACACAATCAAAGCCACCTCAAGGTAAAAAATAGAGGGAGATTTGTCTTTTTCGACATAGTGTCATGTTCAGTTGTAGTCCTAAAAGTGCAGTCTAGAGAAGGTAGGATGTACATAGATGCTATACAACCTTTGTGGGGTAGAGAGAGTGTTTCTAATACACCCTCGACACACAATCAACAAGCACAGACACAGTGTAAAACAATTAAACTGACCTCTACAGCCCACAAGCACATAAAACAACATACCAAGTGTAGTGTCAGGGGAGTGATAGGATGTACACAGACGCTGCTATACGACCTTTATGGGGCAGAGATACTATCTCTAATAGACCCTCTACACATAACCCACAAGCACATAGTTTAACTCAAATCGGTCCACCTACAACTCAGAAAAGCACATATGCAATATAAAAAAAGGGAATCTTTTTCAAGTACATAGACATGGGTATCTCAATTTTCACACCAAAAACAACTAGTTCACTCTACTGCAACCACAAGTACATACCCAAGAGTGTAAAACAATTAACCCAATCTCTATAGCCCACAAAGAACGTACAAGTATAGTGTCCCGTAAAAAAAGAGACTATTTTCGATACACCCTCAAGCAAACACGATGTGGGTATTTGAATTTTGAAGGCAAAATAAAAAGTAGCTTACTGTTGAGCCTCATCGAAAGCACGAGGAGGAGCTTGTTGCCTGTTGTAGTGACCTACCAAAGTATTGAAGCAGTAGACAACCGTTTCCTTATGCGCGGACACCATTTTTCAATCAAATTATACCCAAAACAATAACAAATTCAGCCAAAACAATATCAATTTAAGTCAATTCGACGTAGAATCAAACAAAGTTTCTATAGAAGCAAATTGGGGAGACCGAAAGAATGAAAAGAAAAATATTTTTGATCTTTTCCTTTTCCAAAAAGTGGTATGCTCAAAAATGTAAATACCTTTAAATAATTTTTTGTCTTTTCCAAACATCACCCAAAATAAAATGACCCTTATTTATTACTATAATATAATGTACATAAATTTTTAAAATCATAATTTCACCTTTTGTTCACAATTAGTTTTGAGATTTTATATACCAACAGCTAAAGGAAGATGAAGTACCACCAAATGATGTTTACCGTGGGGTGCTGCTCCTCTCTTAATAAGTTTCACGTTCGACTTTTGAATTTGAAAAAATCTTTGGCAGGAAAGCATTTCTCAAATGGGGCTCTACACAATACGAACTTGAAATAATCAACTTCAACATAGATATCTGTAGACACATAAATTTTATTGGATTAAATTCATACTAAATTTGAATTTAATCCATGCTCATTTTGGCTGAATGATTAATTTGGGCGTTACAAATAAATAAAGCCATTTTATTTAATTCAAATCCAAGGTCCATTTCACCTTGAAGCCCAAACCCATGCCACGTGTCACAGTGACTAGGCATCCAAGACCATAAGGCGGTGCCACGTGTCCAAATGAAGTGGTAGTCTCAGTCAAATGCAAGAACCAATCACAATCCGCCAAGTGTCAAAATGACATCCTTTGGCCAATCACAAGCAACCTTGTCCACCCCTACAACTATAAATAAGGGATGGACATGACATCCTAAGGCATCAAGAAAACTCTTCAACAAGCATTCAACAATTGGAGAAAGCTACAACATCAACTACATAGCTCTTCGAAGGAGTGATCAACGGAGTTCTTCCGGAGATCGACTTGAAACGACAAAGAGCTTTTCGACGTTCCAGGAGATCAACAACATCTCAAAGAAATCTACATCATCTAACAATTTGAGAAGTACGCTATTGAAGGCCCTCGAATCTTGGAGAAACTTAGGAGAGAAGAATCAAGAGAACAACAGAATTGTACTCAGAACGATTCATCAATAAAAATAACATTTTCTTTTATTTATTTTTCTTGCAGTTAATATTCAGCGCATAAGGAAATTTGTTGCAAACAAATTTGGCACACCCAATGGGATCAATTTTGCTCTTCATCTCTTTATCTTGCAAACCAAAAACTTCAAAGTCAACTGCTACAATGGCCTTCAGAAAGAGTAGTGATTTTTCATACAAAGATTCTATTAGTGTCGTATCTGCTGATCTCAGTCATGTTGGCTCAATAACTCGGCGTAAGTTCAAGAACAGTGGGATAGATGGATCTGAATACTTCCTTATTTGGAAACGATGAAAAACAACAACCCTCATACGATGGTCGTAACTGCAACACCTAGGGGCAATCTTGCATTCGTGTTCTTTGGAGAATTTTCTCAAATTGGCTCCAACTTTGGTGAATCTGAAGATTGAATGGATTCTCCAACTTCAATGAATGTCAATGCTTTGATGGCTAACTCAACTGACATGGACGAGAAGTTTGCAATGATGGAGCAAACCATTAAAGCCTTGAAGAAATCTGTTGATGACAAAAATCTTCATATTGCTTAACTTATGAACAAGTTGGAGGCCTTCACACCTGGAGAGTCAAGTCATGTCCCAACTTGTCCACCTGGTTTTGATCAACGAAACAAGGACGTTGAGGAATCTCTAACGAAGTCAAAATTTCAAAAGGAGAAACAATCTACTTCAGTTGCAGCGTTATATGTCCAACAGTTGCAAGACATGATAACGAACATTATCAGGACTCAATATGGCGGAATACCACAAAGTTCCTTGTGTTACTCCAAGCCATACACCAGACGGATTGATTGTCTATCAATGGCAACAAACTATCAACCATCAAAGCTACAACAATTTGATGACAAGGGGAACCCAAGGCAACATATCGCTCACTTTGTTGAAACTTGTAGTAATGTTGGAACACATGGTGACCTTTTGGTAAAACAGTTTGTAAGTTCGCTGAAAGGGAATGCATTCGACTGGTATATCGACCTGGAACACGAGTCCATCGATAGTTGGGAGCAACTCGAGAAGGAATTTCTCAATCTTTTTTATAGTACCCGTCAAACCGTAAGCATTATAGAGTTGACTAGCACTAAGCAAAGAAAGGACGATCTTGTGGTGGATTACATCAATCATTGGAGATCACTAAGTTTGGACTGCAAAGATCGTCTTTCTGAAATATCTATTGTGGAAATATGCATTCAAGGCATGCATTGGGGACTTCTATACATACTACAAGGAATCAAACCGCGAACTTTTGAGGAACTTGCTACACGAGCGCATGATATGGAGTTGAGCATCGCAAGTCATGGGAAGGCATCTCCTTTTGTTGATCTGACAAAAGAAAAGAAGGAGTTCAGAAAAGGTATGACCTTAAAGATCCAAACTAAGGAATCTATGGCGGTGAAAGCAACTTCTGTAAAGGTCACCACCAAGAATAAACTAAAAGAGGAGGAAACCCAAGTCAATATCCAAAGGAGGAGAGGCGACGTCCAACCTTGAAGGAGTTAGAGGCAAAGGTTTACCCGTTACATACCTATGATTCTTGATGAATTACTAGCTAAGAAAGTCATTGATCTTTCGGAATCAAAGAGGCTTGAAGAAATCAATAAGGTTGGTGATCCTAAATACTTTAAGTTCCATCGCGTCCTTGGCCACCCGACAAGTAAATGCTTTATCTTGAAGGAGAAAATCATGATGTTAGTAAGCGAAGGAAAAGTCATCATTGACATGGATGAAACAACGGAGGCAAATCATGCTAGTGTAGCATCCAATCAAAAGAAATGTTCAAGGTCCCAAATTATGCCAAACACCATTTCCTTGCAATTCGGAAGTTTCACACTTGTTGAAGTTGAATTTCCAAGGAAAACCCCTGAAGGTTCACTAGAGATAGACGACAATGAAGCTGATGGTTGGACTCTAGTTACTCATAAGAAATGGAGACATCAAGCAGTTCTTAGGATACGAATTCCTAAGATAAGAGCAACAAGGAGTGATGTGAATCAACTACAACTATCAAAACACGTCAAGCCTTGTACTAGCCAAAATATCAATAGTTCTTCATCGCAAAAGGTTCAAAGGTCCATTACGTTGGATGAATTCTTCCCTGAAAAATTCTTTTACGATAGTCAAATTGGTGCAACACATGTTGTTTCCAGCACAGACGAAACGAAGGAAAGCAAAGGCAAGCATAATGCAACAATAACACAAGAACATCAAGCTAATGAAAAAGTTGCCCCATGTTGTGCTATAATTGCCTTCACAGATGATGACTTGTTGTTAAGGTCTAAGCTACATAATAGGCCCTTGTTTGTTGTAGGATCTATTCGAGAACAACATCTCAATCGCATTCTAATTGATAGTGGTTGGACAGTCAATATTATGCCAAAAGTTGTTTTGAAAAAACTCAGGATCTTTGTTGATGAATTGTACAAAAGTAACCTAACGATTCAAGGTTTCAATCAAGGAGGACAACGATCCATAAGGAAGATTTGTGTAGGATTGTCCATTGGTGACGTGAAATCAAACACTTTGATTCATATCATAGATACCAAAACATCATATAACTTGTTGCTCGGGCGTCCTTGGGTTCATGAAAATGGAGTGGTGCCATCTACTTTGCATCAATGCATGAAGTATATGAAAGATGGTGAAGTAGTCAAAATAGATGCAGACATAAATCCTGTCACTGAGACGGAGTCATATTTAGCAGATGCAAAATTCTATTTCGATTATGGAAGTTCAAATATGGAGGAACATGTAGAAGCCAACTCAATTGATCTCGAAGATAGTAAAGTTCAATGGGACGCTATCAAGATGTCTAAGAAGAGAACGGAAGAGGTTTCCATTAAGCTTTCACCATCTAAAGGAGACATGCAGACCAATATTGATAATGAACAACCAATTTTTCGCTACATTCCACGTGAGCGTCGAAAAAAGGGACAACCACTTCTAGAAGAATGTACTCAACAAGTCTACCCACCGAGGAAGGAACTCAGTCACATAACATTCCAAGATTTGAAGGAGAAAATGACTGTCCCAGTTGCACAAGTCGTGTCTATCACTTTGGAGCTCTCCAAAGGCAGTACCCAAGTTGGTAAGATAAAAGGGAACTTTGATCAAAAGGTCTTCACATTATTTGAAAAATCAGGTTACGACTTCTCAAATTCAGCGAAATTAGGAGAACTCAGGGATAAAGTCACTAGTGAAAAGTACACGGGCATACAAAGTCTCAAATGCAGTTGAGAAATCAAGGATATCATGTCACCACTCCTAGGTTTGGGTTAGGATTTAGCTTGCTGGAACCTCTTCAGATTTCATTTAAGAAGGGAAAGGAAATAGCTTCATCCCACCAGACCTCTATAGAAAAAATAAGGGAATCTAAGGAAGGTAAAACACCACGACGGACTTGGTGTTTGAATGCATTGGAAGATTGACACCCCGTGTCTCTGCATTTGAAAGATTATGCCACAAGAATGAAAAGGAATCATCTAAACAAGTGGACGGATATGCCACCACCTCGAAGACCTTTGTATTACATCGCTTGGTAACCAAAAGGAAGTCATCATCAGAAAGGAGGTTGTTGGAGCATGAAAATCAAGATTTTTGTGATGTAACCGACAACAAAGAGATCCATAGCATTTTCCCATCACGTATGAAGAGAAAGGCTATATTGTCAGTTACCACTGAGGGTTCGTTGAAGGTAAAAAGAAACACAAAGGCTATATTGTCAGTTACCACTGAGGGTTCGTTGAAGGTAAAAAGAAACACAATTGTTGTCACAAACCAATTTTATGGTGAAACTAAGAAGGAGGAAAATGAATCCATCACAGTTTTTGTAGGAAGTCAAAGGGAAGATTCAAACTTGATTCAATCATCCTATCACATAATAGTGGAAGAAGGTCCACACATTGACGATACAAATGATGATGTCCAAGAGGCTCCCCCTCAACTGGAGGATGGCGTACAATCAACCATAGACGTCCTCAAGGAACTAAATCTAGGAACTTTGGAAGATCCACGTCCAACCTTCATTATTGCACTTCTTACACCACAAGAAGAGAGGAAATACTTCAATGTATTGGCTGAGTACAAAGACGTTTTTGCTTAGCCGTATAGATAAATGTCGGGCCTTAGTCCGAGGATAGCTATTCATCATTTGGAGATCAAAAAGGGAACACGTCCTATAAAGCAGTCACAACGAGTGTTTCGCCCTGAGTTGGTAACACAACTTGAAGTGGAGGTCAACAAGCTCATCGAAGCTGGATTTATCCGAGAAGTGAAGTACCCATTGTGGATCTCAAATATTGTACCTGTTAAGAAAAAGAATGGTCAAATAAATGTCTGCATTGATTTTCGAGATTTGAACAAGGCATGTCCAAAAGATGATTTCACTCTGCCGATCATTGAGCTCATGGTTGATGCTGCAACTGGGCATGAAGCTATGTCATTTATGGATGGTTCTTCTGGATATAATCATATCAGAATGTCTCCAAAAGATGAAGAATACACTGCTTTCCGCACTCCAAAAGGGATTTATTGTTACAAAGTGATGCCTTTTGGTCTAAAGAATGCGGGTGCCACCTATCAACGTGCAATGCAAAACATATTTGATGACATGCTTCATAAGAGGGTGGAATGTTGCGTCGATGACTTGGTGGTGAAAATGAAGCAAATGGAACACCATCTTGAAGACCTTCGAATTATTTTTGAGAGGTTAAGAAAATTTGACTTGAAGATGAATTTACTCAAATGTACATTTGGGGTTACCTCAGGAAAATTTCTTGGCTTCATTGTGCGTCATTGTGGAATTGAAGTTGATCCCGCAAAGAATGATGCCATCCAAAAAATGCCTGAGCCAAAGAACTTGAGAGACCTCCGCAGTCGTCAAGGAAATTTGGCATTCATTCGGAGATTGATCTGTAACTTGGTTGGACGATGCCAACCCTTCAACCATTTAATAAAGAAAGATGCTCCTTTCCACTGGGATCAATCATGTCAAAATGCTTTAGAAATCATCAAACGATACTTATTGAATTCACCTGTATTAGGGGTACCAACTCTTGGAAAGCCATTGATACTATACATTGCATCACAAGAGCGATCACTTGGGCCACTTCTTGCTCAAGATAATGAAGCTAAAAAGGAACAAGCACCATACTATCTGAGTCGTACCTTGATAGGAGTTGAGTTAAATTATACGCCCATTGAGAAGATGTGCTTAGCATTGCTTTATGCAATAAAAAAATTGAGGCATTATTTTGACGCGTACACTATCAAGCTAATTCCCGTGAAGTTCGTAATGACTCGGCCAATTCTCTCAAGATGTCTAGCAAGATGGTCTATATTGTTTAATCAATATGAGATCATATACACACCTCAAAAATATGTGAAGGGGAAAGCACTTGCTAATTTCCTTGCTGATCACCCTCTTATGGGAAAATGGGAAACTTCAGATGAGTTTCCTGATGAAAATGCCTTTTTTACTGAAGAACTGCCGTCATGGACGAAGTTCTTTGATGGAGTCATGTTGATATCCCCGGAAAGACTAATCTTACCATTTTCATTTTGTTCTAGGTGAAACATGTTGCAACAACGCTGCAAAGTACCAAGCTTTGATTGTGGGCCTTGAAATGGCATCAGATATGAAGATTCCTCAATTGGATATCTACGGTGACTCTCAATTGATCATCAATCAAATCTTGGGGAGTTACGAGGTAAAGAAGGAAGATCTTTTGTCATATCACCAATATGCTCCTTTCTTACTTGAAAGGTTTGATCAAGTGTTCTTAAATCATGTCCCAAGAGAAGAAAATCGCATGTCGGATGCTTTGGCTAACTTGGCCACAACAATGGCACTTGGAGAAAATGAGATAACAAAGGTGTGTGTATCTCATTGATGGGTTATTCCTGGTTGTCTTGATCTTCAAATCAATGAAGCCACCATATATTTGTTCGAGTGGTTGAAGACGAAGATTGGAGAAAACCACTGATTGAGTATCTTGAACATGGAAGGTAGCCTAAGGATCCACGAGTAAGAGCAGACATTAAGAGAAGGGCACCACGATTCATCTTTCACGATGGAATACTGTTTCGTCGTTCTTATGAGGGACTATTCTTGTGGTGTCTTGACAAAAAAGAAGCTCAACAAACAATGGAGGAGGCACATTCTAGCACATGTGGAGCACACCAATCAGGGCCTAAACTTCATTTTCTCATCAAGATGAAGGGCTACTATTGGCCAACAATGGTGATGGACTGCTTAGAGCATGCCAAAAAGTGTCAAGCGTGTCAATTCCATGCTAATTACATCCATCAATCTCCAGAAGCTCTATATCCAACTGTAGCCTCATGGCCCTTCGATGCATGGGGACTAGATGTTGTTGGACCTCTTCCAAAGTCGTCAAAAGGACAAATGTATATTTTGGCTGCCACTGACTATTTCTCTAGATAGGCTGAAGTTGTACCATTAAAAGAGGTAAAGAAGGAAAATGTTGTTGATTTTATCAAATCAAACATATTTTTTAGATGTGGCGTACCAAGATGTATAGTCACTGATAATGGAACACACTTCAACAATAAACTCATGAGTAGTTTGTGCGAGAAGTTCAGTTTTAAGCAACATAAGTCTTCAATGTACAATGCATCTGCCAATGGTCTTACTGAAGCTTTTAACAAGACACTTGGTAACCTATTGAAGAAAGTAGTTGCAAAGAATAAAAGGGACTGACATGAGAGAGTTGGTGAAACTTTGTGGGCATATCGTACAACCTTTAGAACGGCTATGCAAGCGATTCTGTTTTCATTGGTGTATGGCATAGAAGAAGTCCTTCCATTGGAGAAGCAAATTCCATCATTGCGAATAGCAATCCAAGAGGGAGTTACAACTGAAAGCAATGCTCAACTTTGTCTAGCAGAGTTGGAGGCATTGGATGAGAAGAGATTGGAAGCACAACAAAGGTTGGAGTGTTATCAAGCTCGACTTGCGAGAGCATTCAACAAGAAGGTGCGACCTCGATCATCTCAAGTGGGAGATTTGGTCTTAGCAGTCCGGAGACCCATAACCCTCAACAAACGCAATGGTGATCAGTTTACATCAAAATGGGATGGGTCGTATGTTGTAAAGGAAACATATTCAAGTGGCGCTTATAAAATTGTAGACCAAGACGGTGTAAGAGTTGGTCCAATCAACACCAAGTTTCTGAAGCAATACTTCCCATGAAGGTTACCTACGCTCCTTAAGGTATGAGCATAAACTGCATGTTACTCCTGGCCCGCAAGAGTATAAACTGTGTACGACCCAAAAAAAAACAGAAATAAAATAAATAAAACTCATCATCTTGAACTACGATATGACTTGATCCTCGTCACCGAGGTACATAGGCGCTTGGAGTAATCACTCTAAGCTCAGTCAAATGAAAAAAAAAGGTTTGGTGGCATTGCGTGATCATCACACTAGCTCTTTAAAATCATGTAGCTAGCACATGAGTTCAAATGTGTCACAGATGAGCAAATGAGAAGAGTTAAGCAACGCATCTTAGCTGACTTCAAAGGAGCATTTGTATAATAATCGTGAAGGTTTTGACCATGATTTTTACATATATTTCAGTTCTTAGAGTCTACTTCGCAACATAAAAATTGGCTCGCGATTCAGATGTTTCTTCGCTAAGTTATGAACTTTCTACCACAACCACTCAAAGCTTGAAAAAAAAATCATCATATTTTGGAGTTGATCTGAGCATTTCAAATGCCTATTTGTGAAAATTCATGAAGATCTTGATCATCATTGTTACACACGTTGAAGTTCTTGAATCCCTCTTTGCAACAATAGAAGAAGCTCATAATACTGAGACCCTTACATCGAGTTACGGATTTTCTACCATGATCGTTCAAAGTTGCATATCAAACATGCTAGATTTGGAAGTCAACTTCGGGTATTAATCTGATCAATTCAAAAGGAATTTTGATTTGAATAATTGATATGCGATTTAACTTGAGTTTTTTGCTTGCGGTGGAGATAATTTTGTGTAATTCACTGATGCTTCAGTAAGCTACTCAAAATTAGGGGCATCTTTACCTACAACATCAAATCTGGATATCCTTCGGATCAAAGCTCTATGTTGAAGTGGTGTACCCACAAAGATCATGATGTGATCACTCCAAGTTCAAGAGACAATTTTTTGTTGTTTTCAAGAGCGCACAAAGTTGATAAATTATCATTCTGGGCGAATAGTCAACTTGAAAAATTTATTCTCATCAAATTGGAGTGAATTTCGATGTAACTTCTATAGATAGAGTTGTTCATGATACGCTTGTCACAGTGAGATAAGAATCTCATAGTTTCATCACTCTTACATCGAATTTTGGATTTCACACCAAAGACGTGTTCCTTACATTGAAACAAGAATCTCGTAGTTTCAGAATTTAAACTAACTTTGAAAAATACATCTGTACTAATATGGAAATCTTTTGGCCGTGATTTTTACATATGTTGTACTTCTATGAGTTATGCTTCCAACGGAACAAGAATCGCATCATTTCAAGGCTCCTACGCCGAGTTATTGATTTTCTCCCAAAATTGCTCAAAGCTGAAGAGTTCAGGGAGACAGAATTCGAGCTAACTTTGAAAATATATATGTACTAATATGGAAAGCTTTAGGCCGTGATTTTTATATATGTTGTACGTCTATGAGTTATGCTTCCAACGGAACAAGAATCGCATCATTTTGAGGCTCCTACACCGAGTTATTGATTTTCTCCCAAAGTTGCTCAAATCTGAAGAGTTGAGCGAGGCAGAATTTGAGCTGACTTTAAAAATACATCTGTACTAATCTGGAGATCTTTTAGCCATGATTTTTACATATGTTGTATTTCTATGAGTTATGCTTCCAATGAAAGAAGAATCATGTTATTTCAATGCTCTCACATCGAGTTATTGGTTTTCTACTGCAGGTGCTCAAAGCTGAAAAGTCAATCAAGGCAGCATTCAAGCTAACTTTGGAATAATAGTCATACTAACCTGGAAATCTTCCGGTCATGAGTTTCACATATATTGTATTTGTGTGAGTTATCTTTCCAATGAAATGATACTTATTTGAATGTTCCTACTACGAGTTACTGAATATTTCAAACATAAGAGCTCAAAGCTGAAATCTTGGGGAAAGTTGTCCGGCATGTAGAGCAAGTTACAAATCACACGACAAACATTTGAAATAGAGAAACAAAAGAAGGCATTTGAGAAGAAAAAGACAACACTTTTATTCATTCAAGAAGGATTGTCACTTCATCATAGCAATGTTTCAAAAAAAAAAAAAAAAACAAGACAAAAAAAAACACAATAGAACAAAAAAATGAAAGAAAATGTCCTTATGCAGGATAAAAGATTAAGGAAAAAGCTTATGGCTAAGGATTTGGTGGCGACTTGTCTCAGCATCCTCCTTTAGCTTAGCTAGTTCTTTTATTTTTGATTCTGACAAGGGAATGATTTTCTCAATGGCATGAATTTCATCTTCACGCTTAGTGATAGTCTCTTGATTTTCAGACAACCTCTTTTGATGATCCTCAATAAGGGAGGTGGTTTTCTTCTTCTTTGAAGTCCACACTTTTATCTCTTTTTCAGCTCTTGTAAAGACTTTTTGAAGCTCCAACTGTTTGTCCATATTGATTCTCTCCTCATTTACAGTATCAAGACATTGTTGTGCAGCAGAAAGCAACTCTTGATGAGAATCTCTTGTTATCTTTTGAGAAGTAGACAGCCTCGCAACATCGTAATCTCTATGTTTCTTGAAAAAATCTTCACGAAGAACCTCCAAAGGAGAAAGGTTGATGATGTTAACTTCTTGAAGCCCTTTGAGAATCAAGGCAACACCTGCCTCCAACTCTTTGAAGTTTTCTGAAGATTCAACAGAGAATTGAGTAATACACTTACATAAGGTACGCCACATTCCAGAAATGTAAGATAATTTGAAGCTTGAAATAGTTTTTTGTGGTTCAAAATTCGAGGCAATCCCTAGCAAAGGATGGATCAAATCCTTGGAGACATTTGAACATCCAATTTAATGTGCTCCAACCCCCACATTAGTAGTTGAGATATTTTGAGAAGTTTCAACCTTTAACTTTGTCATTTGAATCTCATTTGCAGCTTGACTCTTAATAAACAAGTGGGAGGTGAGAACTCTTCGCCACATTGAGGGAGTTCGGACTTGTGATACAATCTTCAAATACATCTACATCGCTAGGGATGTCCCCAAGACCCAACTGGACAATTTTAAAAAAAATAGAATTAATATCCAATGAGAGAAAAAGAGAGGCAAGTTTAGAGAAATATTCAAGAGGAGACTTTTACCTGATGTGCCAATTCTATCAAGGGCATTGTAGAACCAGCAGCACCATCTTCAAAGATTGCAGTATCAATACTAATGGAATCCAATTCAGCGAACTCACATTGTTGATTGTTCAACTCCTTAGGCTTTTTCTTCAAACGCTTCCAATGTAGCTCTTGTTGGAGCTAGAGGCTGCACTAGTACTGATGCCAATCTCATGGAGTGAAATAGATGTTTTGGATGTGTTGCTACAAGATGGTGCAATGCCAAGTGACTTTTCAACATTTTTGTCCGATGAGCTGGAAGGTTTCTTCCTCTTGAAAGTTACGTCGATCACCTCATTATCAGTGATGTTGACTGCCTTGGGAGTCTATAAAGGACTCTTAACTCCATTATCCACATGTGTAGTCTTGCCCTTCGAAGTTTTAGACTTGGAAACAACTTTGATAGATTGCGGAGGGATATTTGGTGTCACCTTGGACTTTAAAGAGCGAGGAAGCTTTTCTTGAAGTTGTTCTCCTTTGGTTGGTAAAGAAGCATCATCCTTTTTCGGACCTCTCAAAATTATCTGGGTACTTCGTCTTAGTAGAATCTCTCGATGAGATGGCCACCAGTTTGAATACTCACAAGTCATTAAAGACCCCTTATTGGATGGACGCATTGGTATGATGATCTTCGAAGAGCTTCCAAGATGAACACATGAATCCCATAGTTGCACCAAAGCCAGCAGTGAACCATCATAATTGTGTTTTATGAATGCACCAGGAACATTTTGACAATATCCAAATTGTCAACTGAATCGGTGAGGGCTATAAGGCTCCACAATCAGTTCATCATCCAGCCTCAAAGTGACAAAACTTGAACGAAGGCCCATAAGGAAATCGCTCCACGAAGTGGAAAATTTTCCACTATAATAAATATGCAGCTCTTTTCCTTGAAGCATGGCCAGATTGTGGAGGTTATGCACATTCACTTGTTGAAATAACTTGTGAGCATCAACCAGGTCAAAATGTTTTGCCATCTTTTCTCCAGAAATCTGCCACATTCGCACACCTCATTGGGGGCGGGTAACAAGGTAGTAGGTCTCAAAATACTCACCTATCCATCCATATACATTATGAATGGGAAGTACTGTGTTGCAAGCGCCCAAGTTTGAAGAAGCGGATATATCCCGGAGGTCGCGATAGATGCTTGCAAGGACCGGAACCACCAAAGAAAATATTTCTCCATGAGCCATCAAGCTTGCAACTTTGAAGACACTAGCACGAATACAATCAGTTTTCTTGTTAGGAAGAACAAACTTGCAAAGCCAACATGCAAGAAAAGTCGCCAGATAAGTCTCATCTCTGAATGATTCTTCTACGCCTAGCTCAACAAAAGGAGTATTCTCTTCTTCGGTTCGAGGTAAGAAACTCATGTCAATGTTTCCAGAAGGATCATGATTCATCCTTGGTTTCGTACGATTCTTAGACGTCCTTGGTGAAGGCTCAACATATTTTTTTGCCCCCTAAGCCAAAACTTTGTCCATTCTCGAAAGGAGACTTCGTCAATGGTACCTTTGGTAAGTCAGTAGAACGCCGAAAACAAGAAGGAGCAGCTTCTTTGGAGAAAAGACTTCCCTTGATCATCTACATGTGTCAACTCCTTAGCCGAGGGTATAACTTCATCATAAAAGGAACCATGAATAAGAAGGCCTCCAATGGTTCTCAAATCCTATAAAGAATAGATAACTCTCTGACGAAGGTAGAGACCGTATTGGTGGATGGACACCAGTTCTCGCAAAAGGCCTGGAGAACATTTTTGTTATAGTCGTATGTGAACATTGAAGCAAAGATAGCATCATAAGTCTTGATGTTATCCAAAGTCTCCTTGCAGCGGGCAAGCATATATTCTACCCACTCCCAATAGCCAAACGTATAGCAAACCTCACCAAACCTGAAAGAAGGAACACGCCAGCTGCTAAGATTTTCATCATGACGAGGAGGGGTGGCAACAACTACATTTCGATGAGTGGAAAACTTCAAAAGGAGAACTTTTTCAGTTGTGACATTGTCGGAGAAATTGTCCATGACATCCTTCATTTCTGTTGACGACCACTCTGGGAGATGATGAGAAGTTTCTAGCGTCTTTCTAACAAGTGGGAAGGCGTCGATCACCGGAGGATGAACTTTCAAGGTGAGAACTTTGGCGCGCAAATGTTGCTTGTTCTCCACGATCTCAGCGAACAAATGCGCTGAAAATTAACTGCAAGCAAAATAAATAAAAGAAAATGTTATTTTTATTGATGAATCGTTGTGAGTACAATTATGTTGTTCTCTTGATTCTTCTCTCCTAAGCTTCTCCAAGATTTGAGGGCCTTCAGTAGCGTACTTCTTGAATTGTTGGATGATGTAGACTTCCTTGAGATGTTGTTGATCTCCGAGAATGTCGGAAAGCGCTTCGTCGTTTCAAGTCAATCTCCAGGAAGAACTCCGTTGATCACTCTTTCGAAGAGCTATGTAGTTGATGTTGTAGCTTTCTCCAATTGCCGAATGCTTGTTGAAGAGTTTTCTTGATGCCTTAGGATGTCATGTCCATCCCCTATTCATAGTTGTAGGGGGTGGACAAGGTTGCTTGTAATTGGCCAAAGGATGTCATTTTGACACTTGGCGGATTGTGATTGGTTCTTGCATTTGACTGGGACTACCACTTCATTTGGACATGTGGCACCACCTTATTGGTCTTGGATGCCTAGTCACTGTGACACGTGGCATGGGTTTGGGCTTCAAGGTGAAATGGACCTTGGATTTGAATTAAATAAAACGGCTTTATTTATTTGTAAGCCCAAATTAATCATTCAGCCCAAATGAGCATGGATTAAATTCAAATTTCGTATGAATTTAATCCAATAAAATTTATGTGTCTACAATATCAAACATCAAAATGAGGGGAAAAGCAGAAGATGAAGTGAGTATCCGTCTATGTGATTATTGTGTTGCTCCCAATAGTTTAACTTACAAGTAGATCTAACTGCCTACAATAACTACAAACATATGAGTAGGGCTATTCGTGGTTATGGTTAAAAAATCAAATCGAACCGCAATTCAAACTAAACCGATTAAAAAACCGATATTTGATTTGGTTTGGCTAGGTTTGGTTTTAAATTTTGAAAACCAATACTATTTGGTTTGGTTCTAGTTTTACTAAAAGTAACCAAAACGAACCGATAAATAAGATATATAAATTTTATAATTATTTATATATTATTCATAAATAAAATATAAATATTTTGTTAAATTAGATGTGAAAATTTTATAATTGACATATATATGACTAATAATTTCAAGTTATGACAATATAATAATTCTTTCAAGTTGTAACAAAATTTTTTTGCAGGTTCTAACAGTTTATTAAAATTAAAAAATGTTTTAAAACTACAGTAGAAAGTAATTTGTTTGAAAAAAGAAGAAGGTAAAAAACAGATAAAGTAGTGGTAATTAATTTGAATTGATTAATGATAATTAATATGTGCATAAAATTAGGAGATTGAATAAAAAAGGAGTATTTGTTTTCCATTTTTAACTCCAATCAGTTAAGTTTATTTCAAAAACAGATTTTCTTCTTTTATTCAAACATTTCTCTCTCCTATCGATTATTTCTGGAAATAAACTTCACTCACAACTAGTTCCATTTCGTTTTTATTCAATAATCTTCATTTTGTTGTAATGGACGACTTCTTATCAATATTAATAAAGCATGGTGGTAGATGTGATCCTTCAGGTTAGTGATCTTTGCGATTTTTTATTTGTATTGTTATACTACTCAAATGTAAAAAAAAAAATTAAGAACAATGATGCTGAAAAATAAATTTTCAGATTTTGTTTGTGTATAATAGAATTTGATTATGACTTTTTTGTATGAACATTTTTTTTTGAGATTACATAATATAAGTTTGATTTTGGTATGAACTTTTTTTTTAATCTAAGGTTTCTGATAAAAAAATTACATAAAATTTAGGAAAAATTATAGAAATCCCACCTTTTAGTTTACTTATTACCATTACCCCTATAAGTTTTACAAATCTCCAAAATCCCTCATTTTCGCGCATCAAATTAGTGTATCTCGCGCATCAGATTAGTGTATCATGTATAAAATGTAATGTATCTTACTTAACGATTAATGTATCTCGCACATCAGATTAATGTATCAGCGCTTATATTATTGTATCCGTTTGAGGGATTTCTGTAATTATAAACTTTTAAGGGATAGATTGTAATTTTGCCTTAAAAGTATGTGACTTCTGTAATTTTCCCTAAAATTTATCTGTAATTGGTATAATGCTTATACCATGTTTAACAGAATTTGATTATGTCAGTTTTTTTTGTTGTGTATAATAATTTAATTATGGTATTTTTTTTAAAAATGTATAATGTAATATTTTGATATGAACATTGAATTTGCTCGTTATTTGTCTGACCCATTTTTTAGTTTTTGATATGTTTCTGGTTAAAAAAATTAAATATTTTTTTTGGAATTTGTATACTACTAATACAAGACATGTATGGCAATCGATAAATTGTATACTACTAATTTGTGAATGAATACTGATTAAAAATGTTTATAACTAAATTTGTTCATTCCTTGTATGAACCATTATTGATTTTTTGGTATGAATCCGGTTTAAAAATTGACGTAAATTTTGTATGAAATTGGTATAATAGTAAAATCAAACTTGTATGGAAATTTATAGTTTTTATGGCACAAAAATGGTATGATTTAATTTTTATTTTTGACATTATATTGGTATAGAATTTTGCATAATAGTGGGATGAAATTGGTATACTATTTATTTAATAAAAGAGAATTACTTGTTATAAATTATATGATTTTGTATTCTTTTTTGCATTAATCTTGTATGAATCGGTGTTTACTTTTGGTATGAAATAGGTATAGAAAGTATGCATAAAATGGTATGAAATTCGTATACTGATATAACATATGTATAAAAGTTATTTGTACTTTTGTATCCTATAATACCGACACAATAATTTATGATGGAACAGGAAAATATGCAATTCAAAAAGTTTCGGAGCATAAATTATTGTCAGCTAGTTCAAAAAGACGGTAGGGAGACCACAACTTGAACGCTGGAAAGGGTTTGCAGGTCTAAGGTTACGTACAATACATGTCATCGGGAGAGACACAACAGGAGGACATGTTCAAATTACTCTGCAGAAAAAGACATGATATATTTTTATTTTGATTTGGTTGTTTTATTGTGACAAACTCGTGTTTTGATTTACTTTGTTTTTTAAGTTAACGACTTATATATTCACAACACTTATTATGTGTACTAATTAATCATTTGTGTATTCGGTGTTTTTTAAATGTATAGTAAAAAATTAGGTAATGCTGATATGCAATTGATATCAACTGAAAAAATTAAGTCAAATCTTAGTATGAAATTGGTATACATTTGGTACCAAACTGATGTCCCAATGGTAAAATTGAAAAAAACAAATGTAATTGAGATTACGACCGAAATAGTCAATCTAAAACTAATTAATGTTGTATTAAATTTGTATACATTTGGTATGAACGGATATCCCATTGAAAAAAATTGAAAAAACAACATGTAATTGAAATTTCAACAAAATTAGTCAGCCTAAAACTAGTTAATTTTGTACCCAATTGGTATACATTTGGTATCAAACTGATAACCCATTGGAAAAATTGAAAAAACAACATATAATTGAGATTTCAACTGAATTAGTCAGCCTAAAACAAGTTAATTTTGTATCCAATTGGTATACATTTGGTATCCAACTGATATCCCATTGGAAAACTTGAAAAACCAACATGAAATTGAGATTTCAACTAAATTAGTCAGCCTAAAACAAGTTAATGTTGTATCCAATTGGTATACATTTGGTGTCCAACTGATATCCCATTGGAAAAATTGAAAAACCAACATGTAATTGAGATTTCAACAAAATTAGACAACCTAAAACAAGTTAATGTTGTACCCAATTGGTATCCAACAAATATCCCACTGGAAAATGGAAAAAACAAAATGTAATTGATATTTCAACCAAATTAGACATTCTAAAATAAGTTAATGTTGTATCCAATTTGTATACAATTGATATCCAACTTGAAATTTTAGAACAAAGACTAGAATTAAAAATGTATGAAATTGGTATCCAACTGGTATAAATCTGGGAAGAATAAATCTGACAATGTAAAACAATGCATATTATATATTGTTGTCAAAAATTGTAGCAGAAGAAAGATACATCATCCAAAATCAAAACATGTAATAATTAAAAGTCTAAACTACAATCAAATATTTCAAAGTTCATTTCCTTGGTCTTGGTGTAGGATAATTGATAGTATCCTAAGCATGTTCTTTTGCTATGCGGGGTCCACCAAATCTGCTAGCAACCATTCCAGTTACTCACTCTCACTAATTGGGCGATCAACGTTCTTGCTTCTTTCATACTGCCACATGATTGTGGCGTACCTTTTACGGTGGTACTTTGCATCAATGTTAATTAGACCCATATCAAAAACTCCATTGCTAATATATTTAGCAGAGAGACATGCGTACAATCCACAATCGTTGAAAAAACATTGAAGAAAGAAATTGAGAAGGAAAGTGAATTACTTATTATGAACAAAACACAATAAGATAGGAATACATACTTTGAGCTTGGATCTTGTTGAGGCACATTATAAATACAACTTTGAGCTTGGATTGAGGCTTGCCAACATATGCAGGTAGTTTATTGGAATAGAGGTCCAGCCTTTTACCATAAAATCCTTTGCTAGCTAAAAATAGTGGTATAATTGTGGCAAGTTTATCAACTGCTTTCTCCACATTCCTCGTGTGTAGATCTCCTCCCATCATTGAATCATATACATGTGGAAGAGTTCTGCTGATTTTCTTTTTGAATGAAGAAGACAAACGTTGAAGATGGCGAGAGAGAAAATGTTAGTTCTCTGTAAAAGAGGAACGTAGGGGTGGGGGTGTGGGGTTTGCTTGTGGGTAAAAGAGGAAGGTGGGGGGGTAGCCATGTGAAAACAAAAAAAAAAATCCCTAAAGTGGTGTAAGAGATAATAACAATTGATTCTTCAATATTAATGTTATCCCTAAAATGGTGTAAGAGATAATAACAATTAATTCCCTAATATTAATATATTTCTCTTACTTATTAAGTATAATGTAATTATAAAAATAATAACTAATTAATAAACTAAATTATAGATTAAAAATAATCTGTTAATACTTGTAATTATAATGTTATAAGTAGTAATATAAAAAAGTACATCTAAAGGTTGTAATATTAAGCCTTATATAGATATGTAGGGTGGTTTTTCCAATTTTAATTAACTTAAATATTTAACTTTACCATTCTCTCAAGCCCAACAGTTCAGCCCAACTATAACAAGTTTAAGTCCAAGTCTATCAAAAATCCATTTTAGGTTTTACCTACCCTACTTCACATAAATAGTCACACTTTCTGTTAATTGAATCACTTTGTTCGTGTAATGATAACTCTAGTATTGCTTAATTGCTTAATTGAACCGTAAGTAGCTTTTCTGTGGATTGTTCATGTACTATTTGTTTGTGTCTATCAAGATACGGATTTCCTCAAAAAAATTATTACTTTCAAACCAAATAAACCAGAAAAACTGAACCAAACTGACAATAACCAAACTGACGGTTATTTTTTTCGTTTGGTTTGGTTGATTTTAGAAATTTTAAAAACTGACTAGATTTGTTTGGTTTTGATTTTAATCAATAACCGGACCACGAACAACCCTCGATATGAGTAATAGTTTGGACATGGGTATAGCAAATCACAAATTAAGTCCTATTACAATTTGAAAATTCAAAACAAAATTTCCAACACTCTCTCTTAGCTAATTGGGAAGAATTAATATTACTACTAATCTATTATTTCGGTTATCCCAACTCCCAAATTATATGACACCATTTAAATTTTGAAAGTTGTACTTTTAAGATAGAAATCTAAAAGTTTTTAAAATAAAATTTAAATATTTGAAACTACGTAAAAAATATTGTAAGTTACAAAAATTAATATAATTAAAATATTTTTAAAATAAATAAATCACAATTAAGAAAAAAAATTGCCTCTCAAAACTTTAAAACGGAAAAGGGTCACATTTGCCCTTGTATTCTCATAAAAGAGTTAACGTCATATTTTTTTGATATATTTGTCCCTACCATCTCACTTAAGGAACATATTGCCCTTAGACCGTTAAGTTTCCTGTGAGAAAATAAGATCCCTTGACAAAAGTTTCGGCTTTTAGCACAATTTGATTAGGAAATAGCTACCTATTTCTACTCCTCTTTGTTTACCGTTTCCTCGTCAACCCTTAAATTTTAAAGCCCTCGAAAAAGCTAGGATTTCTGACTCAAAAGAAAATGTCAATTATTTAAAAAAAAGAAAGAAAAAAATTATAACCATTAGCTTTTCTAGCTTATGAGATTTTATGATAAGTTGGAAAAGCTAATTTAAGGTGTTCAAGATAAAAACATCAGATGATTAAAGGGATAACATGCGATGTAATAATCCAATGGGAAATATGTGGCTTAAGTTGAATGACAGGGCAAATATATCTAAAAAAAAGTATGACGAATGACAAATATAACCTTTTTTTGAGAATACAAGGACAAATACGACCCTTTTCCGTTTAAAAATATGGGAAAAGGATAAAAAAATACCCCCCCCCCCCAACTTTGGTTTATTAGCTGACTATACCTCTACCATTAAAATAAAGTTATTCATGACCTCACCGTTACTAATTTCACCATTTATACCCCTCAATTGACGAAAATCCCCAAATTGATTCAAATTAACCAATTTTACTTAAATTACCCAATTTTAACCCAACCCGACCCACCTAATAATATAACCCATTTTTGTTCATCTTCATATCTGTTCATCTTCATCTTTAAAATTAATAAAAAATAGTCCAACATAATAACAAATCAACAAATTAAAGCAAAAAAGTTGTCCGGAAAAGTTCCAATCCCGTTGAACAATGCCCAAAAACCAATAATATCAAACAAAAATAAAAATAAAATAATCAACAACAAAGTTTGATAGCATACAATCAATGAAAAACTTGAACAAGGAATATGAAAAAATGAAAAATTATTGGAGCTTGAACTCCCTAACGAAATCTGAAACACAGAAAATAGAGTGAAAAATGTAAAAGAAAAATAAATCATCATAAAATATAAGAATGGAAAGCAAACATAGGGTCACCAGAAAATGAGATGAAGCTCGGTCGTGGAGCTGTATTGGTGTTGTTAACTGGTTCGAGAAATTGGTTAGCTGATTTGCAGAGCCTCACCGGAGTTTATGGTCATTGTTCACCGGAGTTGGAGCCAAAAACAACTATACAATGGAAGAAAATGTAAAAGGGGAAAAGGGAGGGGAATGGCAGCGGTCGCTCTTTGCTGGAGTTTGTGGATGGAGCTGGTGGTTTTTGGTAATTGTTTGATGGGTGTTTTCAAATGGATTGTTTACAGGTTGTTTTTGAAAAGGAACCCAAGTTTAAAGATGAAGATGAACAAGATAGAACAAAAATGGATTATATTATTAGGTGGGTCTGGACGGTTTAAATTGGGTAATTTAAGTAAAATTGGTTAATATGAGTCAATTTAGGGATTTCCTCCATTGAGGGGCATTTTTGACCCTTTTCCCTAAAAATATTACATAAATTGAGATGAACACAATATGTGTTATACTCTAAATTCAACACATATTTGGCCGAAGTCAATCTTCTAGGTTAGTAGAACTAGATTTACTATTTCTATTCTAATATATCGTATTCACTACTATTTTTATTCATTTAATACAAATCATACACTTGTTGATAAAATAAATTAATTAATTCAAGCATAACTAATTTCTAGTAATTTCAACATTACTAATTCATCATATTGAGTACTATTCTTATTCATTTAATACAAACCATATTATAGTTGTTGACTAAAAAATAATTTATTTCCAGCATAAAGAAAATAATTTTTTAAAAATGTGAAAGAGAAAAAAAAGAAAAAAAAATAGAAAACTGAAAAATGGTTATTCCTGCCATTTGTAATGGCTTTTTTTAAATCTGTTTATCCGAAAATCGATCTAAAAAATCCATGGCAGATCAAGATAAGGATCACCAGTAATCCGGTTGAGAGAGGAGCTATGTTGATTCATTTATCAAGACGTTTGAGTACGTTCTTCGACACTGGACACTGGAAATAGCCAAAATTTTGGTCAACCAGTGCGAGGTGCGTGTTAAAAAGCGGGATGTAACTGAGGATAATGATCCTAAGAAGTATGAAGGTCAGAGTGTATACTTGTGGAAGCTATACAATGATGACTATGTTCTTAAGTGCATTGAATTGTTCAACGATAGCAGATTGGGTGTTGGTGATGAAATTGGGCTGTTTTGGGATACCAGATCTTCAAATTTTATGTTCAAATTACTTTCTAAGCAAAGAATGCGGGTGATTCATTTGTAGAAATTGGGATATCTTCAAGTTTTATGGTCAAATTCTGTAAACGATTCAAGAAATAGGATCATAGGTTTGTAAAATAGAGTATGAATATATGATGATTCTTTTCTCATATTCGGTCTGCTTTTTGTACTTGTGATTGGAATATCTAGATTTTTGGCTACGATGATTGTCTGTTTTTCTCTTCTTGTATTTGCATGAAAATATTTGCTCCCTATTATAGATGTTGTGCATCAATCTTGTGATAACAGTTTTTCCAACACATCTTCTAGTATTATTCTTGAAAGGTCTTACAGCAAGCACATCTTTTGATAGAACCTCTTCTGTTTTTTAACTTGAATTTGCTGATATCATTGTCGATTCTTCTCTAGAGTTCGTCGTTGTTGATAGAATAGGACAAATTTTCGTCCGAATGGAGATGCTAATCGTAATGAATGGTCATTGCTCATGGCTCGTAGCAGTGGGTGCAACAAGTGAAAATGCTAAAGTTGAACTTATTCATCATAGCTGGAGCAAACAAGCTCTTTCTTATGCCTCCTAAGTAGCCATTTATGACAGAAGCATTTAATGAATTCCTGATTCTCAGTTTCTCTTAGAATCTGCTGATTGTAACTAAGCGACAAATCATCAACTTCCGAACTAATAATACTCCTTCTGTCCCAATTTATGTGACTTACTTCTTTTTTAGTTAGTCCCAAAAAGAATGACACATTTCTATATTAAGTAACAATCTAACTATAACAGGTCTATTTTACCCTTAATGAAATGATTTACAGCCACATAAATTTCTATCATTCATTTTTACCACAAGTTTTAAAAGTCTTCCTTTCTTTCTTAAACTCCGTGCTGAGTCAAACTACCTCACATAAAATGGGACGGAGGAAGTATTAAATAAAGTGCAGTATATAGACATGTAGAATGTATTGGGGCAAGTTATAATAGAGAAATGTGATTTCTAAATTCATTAAATCGACTCAATTTGAGTGCATTCTTCTATACTGGAAAAATGAGGAAAAAAATTACCTGTGAAGATCTCACTTTTGGAGATCTTCAAGTTTTATGTTGAAATTCTGTAAATGATTCAAGAATTGTCTTGTTGACTTGTGGGATGCAACGAAGAAGAATGGCATTAATAGTTATGAAGGTGGAAATTTTACTTTTAGGAGGATGTCTAGTGATGACTATTCTCTATTGTGCATGACATTGATCAATGATCGTGGATTGGGTGTTGGAGATGAAATTATGCTATATTGGCAACCTAGGTGTTCAAAGTTTATTTTCAAATTAATTTCTAAGGTTCGTGAGTCAATTAAGCCTATAAAAATTTGGAAATCTTCAAGTTTTATGTTGAAATTATGTAAATGGTTCAAGAATTGTCTTGTTGATCTGCTTTTTTGTACTTGTATTTGCAAGAAAAGATTGGTTGACATTTTTGGCCCAATATGTTATTCGATGAGTTTCAATTCATCCGTTCGTTCCCAATGAAAGATCTTGTGCTTCAATGTATGGTTATACAATCCTGAATGTCAATCATTTAGTGCCTGAATAGCTAAGAATTTAATTAGAATGAACAAAGCATTGATAATTAGAGATGGTTGTACAATATTGAATGTCTTGTGATAACTCGAGTTGTTTGGTCATAGTTTTTTTTTTCAAAACATCTTGTACTGTCGTCCTTGAAAGGTCTTACAACAAGGACATTCTTTTGATAGAACCTTTGTATCTTCCAAACAGAAATAAGCATCATCTAATCATGTTCTACTGTAGCTGAAGTTTACCGACCAAACTCACTGGTGGAAGATTACCATTTCTTTAATCATAAGGTTGAATCTTTAAGTTGATGGATTCCGTACAATATGAAATGTGATTGATTTTAATGAATCAATATCCTGGAATACTGTGTGGGATCTCCAGTAACTGATCACTCCATAATATTAATAATTCCTCAAGTACGAGTAACGATCCCTCTGTCTCTTCCAAACAGAAAAGGTTGAGCTGGTATAATATTCTCAATATCTCCAACTTTGTGTCCTCTTAAAACACAACTAGTTCAAAGACAAATAATCATAGATTCTCACATGTCATAGCTTTGCAAGACTTCAAATACTAGGTGATAGTACACTGTTCGGTATGTTATGCACCAACTAGAGTTTTTCAGAAAGGCTAAGAGTTACAAAGTTTGTTTTTTCTTGTTTTCTCCATTAGTTGGTTCTCCTTTAAGTTCCAAACACGAATGAATACCTCCCTGGTAAGTGATCCAACACGTCATCTCTATTCTGATAAAAAAGTGACTGAACCAGATTTGAACCTATCAAATCGGATCCTTGAGTTGTTTGATCATAGTTTTGAATGTCTTGTGATAACTTAAGTTGTTTGATCACAGTTTCTCCAAAACATCTTTTTGTATCGTTCTTGAGAGGTCTTACAGCAAACACATTCTTTTGATAGAACCCCTTCTTTTTTTTTCCTTGAATTTGTTGATATCATCATCTTCATACCTCGGTTCTGTTTAACTGAATTTTCTTTGTACTTGAATTTTAGTAACCAAGTGTATGCTCTATCATTAGTCATTATAGTTCAGCTAACAGAATATGCACATTAGTCCATACTGGAAGTTGTACATGGACAAAGTTTTGGTGAACGGGTGTGTGGGGTGTGTTCGTGTGTGGGATGTAACACAAGAGAATGACCTTAAGAAGTATGAAGGTGCAAGTGCTAGCTTAGGAAGCTGCATAATGATCACAGATTGAATTTGGTGATGAAATTGGGCTATATTGGGATCCTAGGTTTTAAACGTTTATGTTCAAATTACTTTCTAAGGTTTGTGATTCAAGAATTAGGCCTGATATTTTTCAAAGTTGCAAAGTTTTTTTCATTGGTTTTGTCTTCACGGATTGATTTCTCCTTTAAGTTTCAAACAAGAATGGATACCTCCCTAATAAGTGCTCAATATGTATAACTTAAAACACTATTCAAAATCAAATGGACACTTGTCAATGATAATGCTCAACTACACTTCATCCAATTCTAAGTGTAGGCGGTCGCTAACAAGTATACACCCAACTGAGAATTAGGGTCGATCCCACAGGGAGTGATACACTAGAGAATTCAATTAAGAAGTAAAAATGTGTCCTAATCGTTTGTAGAAGTAAAGGTTTCGCAACATTAAAATAAATCACAATTTTTTAACAATTAATATCAAATGGGGGGGGGGGGGGGATTTGGGTAACCAATTTAAGACAACTAACACGGGAAGTAACAAGTAGAGATTGGATCTTAGGAGTGTGATCAGTTGAATGCTAAATTCGCGCAATGGGTGAATACTAGTTACTTAAAGTTGTTGCATCTTAATGGGTAGGCTAGGTTTGAAGTACAATAACCATTTCTCAATCAGCTATTACATTACAAGTGAGTTCTCTCGAACCTCAACGAGCATAACACAACCAAGCAACCAAAATCCTTAATTAACCCACTCTTCCAAGTTGGTGTAACACCTCGCTTTTTGAAAGAACTAGAAATACTTAGAATTCGAAAGAAACCGTTTTTGAAAATAATCAAATTTGGAAAGTTTGACAAAGTTAAGCTAAGTTTGAGTTTTGGGTCGACTTAAAACGACCATAACTCCTAGATCATGTTGATTTAGGTGTGCTACAAGATACCGTAGGAAATAACTTTGAATCATCTTTCCAACATCATCGATTTTTCTCAGTTTCGAGTTCGTATGAGGGAGATATGTCCATTCGAAATTGGACTGTCTTGATAAGGAAAGTCAAAACTGGATTTTAGAAGGGTATTATGGTCTTTTCACTACCCAATTGATTAAATTCGTTTTTGGTAATTAAGTTGGGGACAAAACTGATTGGATTCAGTTTACGCTTCATAAAAATAAGTTAGGGTTTTGAGAGAAGAGAAAAGAAGAGGAGAAAAGAGGAGACGATCAAGGCGTTCGTTGAGGTTCTTGCATTTTGTTGCAGATTTTCGCCATAGTGTTGGGTTTGTTCACCCACATGCCAATCATGTTATTTTCAGCGAAATTTCATTCTTGAAGTTGAAAGATTAGAGTTCTTAATGAGTTTTTGAGAAGTGTTTTTGAAGTTTGGGTTTTTTGATGATTTCTTGAGATGGAAGTGAGTATTTTGAGGGTTGTATTGACTAGATTAGAGTTTACTTATGTTAAGAAATCAAATCCAAGTGATTGGGGAAGAAACTGTTCGATTCTAGGTGAGTTAGGGTGAGAAAACAACCAAGGAAATTCGTCGGGCTTTCTGGGTTGGGGCCTGGCGCGTCGCGCCAGCACGTGCGCCCTAAATTGTGCTCTGAAGTTTCGGGGCTGGCGCTGAGTAGTATATTCAAGTTCTAAGTCTTGAGTATTGACTTCCTAACCCTTCTGAGATTATATTCCTAATCATGGAACTATTACATGTTACCCATGAAGTCCTTAAGTTGAGTAGTTCATGCCCATAATTCCGCATGAACCATATGAGTCGAGAAATCTTGAGATGAGGAGTATCATTGAGTCCTTGAGTTGAGTTGTTCATGCCCATAATTCCGCATGAACCATATGAGTTGAGCATTCTTGAAATGAGTAGTATCATTGAAGATCTTGAGTTCTGAGTTGTTGAGTTCCGAGTATCGAGTTCTTTGTATGGTTATTGAAAACGTTAAATTGAGTCGTTCACGTCCATCATTCGGCATGAACCCTATTTTGAGAAGTCTTTTACAACTTTTCTAAACTTGTTTTAAGACTTGAGCACTTGAGTTGAGAAAGAGTAGAGTCGAGTTCATTTTCTTTAAAATGATATATGGGAATTAAGTATTCCCAAGAATAAATGTTTTCACATTTAAAAGAGAAGGAAATTGAGATTTCCAAAAGAGTTTTGAGCAGTTGAGTAACATCTCTTTTTAGAGAAAGATTCTGAGTAATAATCTCAAACCACAGAAAGAGTCATGGTTTTAAACATATGAGCTGAGTATATTTTGGGAGTAGTATTGAGCACCAATATGGGGACGAGTTCAGATAACTCAAGTCTCCATAAGCCATGTAACCAATGTGGGTAGAAAGGGTCATACTTTTTAGATGATTCCTTAATGCTTTTTAGCATAGACTAGTTGATCCACTTAGTTGAGAGGTCTTATACCTTGGCAAAGTATAGGGTAGTTCTACCAGCGTGGGTGAAACGTTGTATCATCACATATCTCATAGTGATGGTTGTCGGTTAGAGAAACTCCCACAGAGTTATATTGTATATTTATATATACACTGAGTATTACTGTATTTTTCAATACATTGAATTGCCATCTACAGTTTTACTGCTTTTTATAAATATTACATCTTTTACTATTGCTTTATCCTTGAGTATCTTAAGTTGAGTATCTTGAGTTGATATGTGCTTCATTGTTTCGAGTAGCTTATTGTTGAGTTTCACTGAGTTGAGAACCTTATTACTGAGTTGGGTATCTTATCCTTGAGTACTTCTGAGTTGAGTAAGTTTGAGTATCCTTGAGTATTCCTTGAGTTAAGTAAGTTTGGAAAGAGGTAAGTATGTTTCCTTTTCATCAAGTTCAAGCTTATGTTATGCTTTAGAATTTCCCTTACATGCCCGTACATTCCACGTACTGAGCCATTTGGCCTGCATCGTTTCATGATGTAGATACATGTATTCAGGGTCATCAATAGGAGCTTCGTGAAGTTCGAGTTAGCTATGGTGAGCCTTCTTGCTTCCGGAGGGTTCCACTTTTACTTTCAGTTATATCAGTTGTTAGGAGGTCGTGGGTCTTATCCTGACTTTCATCTTTGTCATTTAGAGGCTTCGTAGATAGACTGTAGAGTTTCAAAAGTATGTTAATTTATTTTATTAAATGTTTTAAAGACTTAAGTTGCCTATTTTATGGTGAGTTGAATAATTTATTTGTATTCAGAGTTTTTCATTTTAGTTAAAGCTTTGTAATTGAGTTTCATTAATTTTTATTCAGTTTTTAAGCTTTGTATGATTGAGTTAGTATTCCGCTTGTAGTCAGCCAGGATGAGGGTTCGCTTGGGGACCAATAATGGTTCTCGAGTGCCGGCCACGTCCAGGATGTAGGCTTGGGTCGTGACAGCTGGGTATGTAAAGACGCAATCAAATCTACTTTCTCAAGCTAGATTCTAAAGACGTAATGAATACAATCATCAATTAATCATTCTATTCTATTACCTCTTTCTCAAGTAAGCATAGAGAACTAAGACTTCCCCTGATTTTTCTAAAATTAACCAATCAATGTCTTTTACCCTTAAGAATGACGTCACCCGCTCTATCATTGGGCAAATTCAGTCGATTGGTATAATTTGGGTTATTCAGACTTCACCCGCACCAGACCCAACATACAATCATTACACACCCACAATTTCAATCAATTTAAACACAGGATTCAAGAGTTGTGGGCTAAAACACAAAAGTAAACATGATACAAAAGTATCCCTTAACGAAAAATCAACCAACTACACAAGATTATGCAATACATCCAACCAAAATACGAGCAAGCATCACAAACTACTATAATTAAGCCAAGATCGGGACACCAACCTCAAAAGTAGACATTAACGAAAGCTAGGCAAGCAAATATGGAAGTAAAATGCAAAATTCCTCCGAGCAAATGATCCCCACACAAAAACACTACGCAAAATATGATCAAAATATGAAGTGCAAGACAGTAAGATTCGAAAAATGTGAAGTGAAAGGGAATTTTGAATTTAAAATGGTTAAGGCTCCTTTTGACCCTTCAGTTTGCGCCCCAGTCGATGATATTAACTTATGTCGCTAACCATTCGGCGGTGCACCGAATGACACTTTTGACCGCCAAAATTTAGAGCACCCTGTCCCTTTGGTTGGTCAAAAAGGCTATCCACATCGGGCTCACCACCGGTTCAGCGATTTGCCAAACAGTACCTGAGCTCGCCTAATTGCCACTTTTCCCAAAATTCTGAATTTTCAACCTACACATCTAACAACCGTTATTCAAATAGAAAAATTTAAAACTAGAAACTTGGGTTGCCTCCAAAGAAGTGCCTTATTTAATGTCGAACAACTATCACGATTCAAGTGATTTCTTTCGAACATCAACAAGCTTAGCAAATAAGAACTGCCCACACCTTAATTGATTTACTCTCTCGAGCTAGATATGTAGAATTGGGGTTAGGATTTACTCTTACGAGCTAAACCCATATCAACCCAATAACTACAATCATCAATTGAAAGCTTTGATTCTAAAACCCATTTTTCAAGCAAGCCTAGAACTCTAAGTTCGAATTGCATTTGCAACTACAGTTCTTAGATTTAAACACAGTTATCAATTAAACCTACTTATATTAAGCATTTAAATCAGTAATATTCAATACCCATAAACTAATTCAACCCATAAACTAATTCAACCCATAATCACATAATCACACCCCAAAAATTGGGGTTTTAGCCAAATATCATAAAATAGTTAAAACAATTATCAACTTGATTAGCCACCAGCTCGGTAATAGTCTCCAATCCTTTACAATTCTCCAAAATAGTTAAGTTCAAAAACCCAAGTCAAAATCATCAAAGTCTACAATAAGAACTACAAACTAATAGAAAAACTCTAACTCTAGAATGTGAACTGTAATATCTGGGTGAGAACTGGCAGAGAACTACTCAAAATTCCTTTTAAAATCCAATTTATAGTTTCCCAAGATTTAGTCTGAAAGTCCAGTTGGCAAATTAAGTCGGGCTCACCGAGTGGTTCGGTGATCCGCCATTTGCTCCCTTCCAACTTGTTGTCGCGGAGTAGATCGGCGATTCGTCGATTGGCCATTTATGTCGCCAACTTGGTTTCTTCCCCAGGGCTGGCACACTGGAATTTTAGGCGAGCTAAAGAGCCACTCGGCGATTGGTCGAGTGGTCTTGGTGATCACCAGGATCACTTTTCTCCACTTCTTCAGCTTGTTTCGCTCCTTTTTGTCTGTTAGTGTCCTTGCCTTGCTCCTTAGCTCACATACCTAAAAATCAAGGCTTTAACATCAGCTTATAGCATATATTAGGCATTTGAAGACACTAAAACTATCAAAACAAAGCCCTAAATGAGTCGAAATCTCGTACTCATCAACACCCCCAACTTAAAACTTTTGTTTGTCAAGTAAAATTTAAGATCAACAGTTCAATAAGGATGTCAAATAGTGTTGCATAAGACTCAACATGAATGCACACAAAAAGTTCGAACTACATATACAATGCTCAATTGTGCACTCAAAGATTCAAATTGTGACTCACCATTATTAAGGATACTCAAGTTCACAATACTTGCTTCAAATCCAAGTTCAAGCTCAACAAAGGTACTCAAATGCCCTCACAACAAAGATGATTCCACATTCACACAAAATTCTTCAACAATTTAAAGTCCCAGAATCACATACAACTCTCACACTCAAAAAGACAAACACATGCATGATTCACCCATAGGCATGTCCTTATTTTCCAATCAACATTCATATTCATCTCACTAAAGATCACAAAGGTCTTTTCAAGGTTTGTAATGGGGCTGAGTGTAAAGGTATGATCATTTAGACTTAGTGGCTTCTACCTTCATGAAGTATGGCCTGAAAATCACTCTTTTTCCTTCTCTTTCACGTTCAAACTCCACCCCATTATTCAACTAGACATGAATCACTGGATACCCCATTTTTCAATATGTTCACACACTTTATTTCACAATTCTTGCTCTTTTTCAGTTTTTTTTCTTCTTCTTTCTCTCTTTTTTTTATATGGAAGGGTTCCATCTTTTTCAAAATAATCCATCAAAGGGGGAGTTATTCACACTTCTTAACTTTCCTTCTTTTTCACCACACCCCCAACTTAGGCTTTTGGCCTAAGTTGACTATTCAAACAAACCAAAACTTCATGAAGGTTATAGTTGATGGAATAAATAGGTCAAAGTTGTTCAAGTTTCTTTCAAGAAAAGGATAGGCTCAATGGGTGCCAAAACAAGATTCACACTTCTCACAAGGGTGGCCATAAAAGAGGTATATTGTCAAATTGGTTCACTCTTCAAAAAATTTGCCTAAGATCATTTTAATTGTTCGCTTCACTCAATCAATCGGACTAATGGGGCAAGTTCTAAGTGTCATCACATACAATGTTCAAGACGACCTTACCACACAAGGCATTTCTACCTATATCAAACAATACTCCACACTTTTTAGGTAGCGTGCAATGTTCATCACAAGAGACTCATTTGACAACCAGCTAGTCACAACGAGATGCTAAAAGTTCACATATTGCCTATGTAACTTAGTTTGCCTCATTGTAGCCGCACATTCATTTCATTCAATTAAGAGCACTATTTAAGTCATCGGTATTGACCACAACCGACACTTAAATTTGCACAAGAACAACCAAAATCACACACACATGAGGTGGCAAAATTTTAAAATTTGGTTCAAAAACCATTTTCTATCAAAGCAATTAGCCACACACAAGCCACAATCCAACAACCAAGATATATATAAAATAATTTGCTCAATATTCACAAAAGCATCATTAAAACAGAACCAATATTCACAAAACAGTCACAAGAGGTGGGTATGGAAATACCTCACCCCAACCAACAAAATATGCAGTTGTCCTCAAATGCAACTAAAACAAAAATAGTATATAAAGAGTAATAAAGAGGGAGGGGAAAAGTCATCCTGCCAGGCTAAGCTTGGGATAAAGTATGCATCTCAGTCACTCCATCTGTTGGGGCATCAGTGCTCGGGGTCACAACAATCACAACACTCTCAGTATGGGCATCAGTGCCTGGGGTCTCAGGAATCTTGGCTCCACTGGAGCCCACCATGGAAGTATCTCTCAGAGAGGCCTGTCTAGCTATCTCGTACATGGCACCCTCCAAGTCAACCAAGTCCTCATAAACAGCCTTCTTTCGATCACCAAGTTGCTCCTCATATGTCTCAGCCTCGGACTCTGCATCATCTGCATCATCTCTAACCTCATCTCTGGAGGTAGCCAGAGGCACATTAGAACAAGCTGGAACCTCTATGCTCGAGCCATCTGGGATCTCCACAATGCCAAAGATTAGGAACATATCAGTTGACTTCAGCTGGTACACATCCTTCCTCAACTCTGTAATATCGGTCGTCACCACATCAGTGGCTCCATGCCCTCTCTCACACACATCTACTCTTGCCGAAAGAGCAACAATTGAAGCTCAGAGAGGTATCAATGCAGCAATAATGGCTCTCTCAATCATCCTAAGAATATCAGCCTCTAAATGGGAGGCACACACATCATCAGACTGGGCTAAGTGTCCCATCTTGTAAAGCTTGTCCTGGGTGATCAAAGGCCTAGAAGCAGAAGCAGCAACATCAGAAGATCTAAGGAGAAGGGGTGCAGTAGAAGAGCTAGGAGTCTCAGAAAAATGAGGTACAGATGTACTTGAGGGCCCACTGGCCTGGTTAGGCATGATTGCCTCTGTAAGGACCATATCAACATCAACCTCCGAGGATGTGTCCACCGGGGTTGGCCTCATCTGTCAGCCTCATCCCGCTGGTACTCGGCCTCAATACACCGGATGTCAGTAGAGGGGATGGGTGTCACCTCCACATCCGTCTTCTCATCTTGAGGAACACGGGCCCATTTGCACAGCTCGGTGATCAACACCGAGAATGGAAGCAAAGTATGTCTCTGCTTGGCCCTCATGGCGATCTCTTACTCAATCAATAGTCCCAAATTTAGTGACTATCGAGAAATGATGGACCCTAGACATGCTGTCTTCGGGTGTTTGAGTATGGATTCATTTTAGGATGGCATGATAGTGTTGTTGATGAACCCGAACCAGTATCGAGCTACTACATTAAGATCTTTCTTTTCTATGGGTACACCTGTCTCTATCCACCTCGAGGTGGCATCCGATAATAGGGGTGTCAACCAACCCTTCAGGTTCTCCAATTACTTCCTCTGGATCAAATTGATGTATTGGTGCATGAAGTTATAAGTGCATCCCAAAATATGTCTCTGCTTGGCCCTCATGGCCATCTCTTACTCAATCAATAGTCCCAAATTCAGTGACTATCGAGAAATGATAGACCCTAGACATGCTGTCTTCAGGTGTTTGAGAATGGATTCATTTTAGGATGGAATGATAATGTTGTTGATGAACCCGAACCAGTATCAAGTTGCTACATTAAGATCTTTCTTTTCTATGGGTACACCTGTCTCTATCCACCTCGAGTTGGCATCAGATAATAGGGGTGTCAACCAACCCTTCAGGTTCTCCAATTACTTCCTCTGGATTATATCGATGTATTGGTGCATGAAGTTATAAGTGTATCCCAAAAAACCATTTATGTCCTCACTTTCGCACTTCACCTTTTTACCCCAGACTATCATAGAGTCAACTAGTTTGAAGACACTGGCCTTCTTTTTGCCTTTTGGCACCAAGTCTCCGTAAGCTGAATAGAATTCCCGGACCCAATTTGGAGTATAGGGACCCCGGGGTATAGTGAAAATTTTGAACTTATGGAAATTGAGAGTGTTCCATATCTCTGGGTACCTGTCCACTACTCCATCTGTGGACAATCTTTTCTCCTCTAGAATAGTCCTCAAACCCCCGACCCTTAGTCGATTGAGTGACTGGAGAGGATGACCCTGTACTGGTGGCACCGGGACCACAGTCTGTGCTGGAGCTCGAAGAGGAGGGGGAGTCTGAGGCTTCGGGATCCTAGACGGATCATACATTCCATTGGAGCAAAGCTCTGTTCTCTGGGCCTGTAAAAGTTGGTCATCCTCAGGCTCAGAGATGGAAGCCTGAGAATCCTGGGACTCTCCCTCATTATCTGATGAGGTGAGGTGAGTCTCGTAGTCTCCTCACTGTCGGAGCTAGCCTCCGGTGACTCAAACACGGGTGCCTTGCCTTTTCCTTTGCCTTTGCCTCCCTTTGTAGGCAGTTTGGATACCTTTGCTCTGGATGCAGTTGCATCCTCATCTATAACTACTCCCCGTGCCCACTTGTGGGGCAGCATGTCTCTTCCTGATACTTTGGGTCTAGCCATTTCTGCAAACAATGAAGAACTCTTAGAAAAATTGCAGAAAGACTCGCCGAACCGTTTGGTGAGTTGCCGAGTTACTTTGGCGAGCCAGATCGGGCTTGCCGAAAGTACCATCACAAAAATTTTTAGAATTCAAAGCTGATTGGCGATGTCTAGGGCCTTTCAACGGATCGTCGACACCAATCGGCGAGCTAGAAGTAGTTCACCAAAAGTTATAGTGTATTTTAAGGATTAGGGGCGCAGAAGGGAGATCAAGGACTTTCAGCAAGTCACCGAGTGAACTCGGCTCTCAAGCATATCGCCAAAAGTTACAGAACACAACTCAATATTTTATGGAAATTAAAGGCGATCTAGGGGGACTTCGCCGAGCTCGACTCAGCTCGCCAAACAGCCCAACATGCAAGTTTTCAAACCCAATTCAAAATCAAACCCGCAGCCCCCGAAAAAAATTAAACATAAACACTATGCAATTCAATCAAGACCCATACTACCCATGCCCTCGAGGTACTCAGACTTCCCCTGCTTTGGCCAAAATTGGCCATTTAATGTCTTTTTCCCATAAGAATGACGTCAAACCCTCCATCATTAGACAAAATACATCATTTAGCACAATCCGGGATTACTCAGACTTCACCCCCTAGATCCAACACATTTTTATTGCGACCCAACAATTTAGACTCGATTTTAAACAAGCACAACACATGAATCGATCAATTACGTATAATTAGGCTCTAATTTAACTTATCATTGGCAATCCGACAATTAAAAAATGATTAAAATCAACTACCCAACAATTATCAACAATGATTTACCGATTTGCATTCGAGTTCAACCACATATGGAGTTTGGGGTTTGGAAAACCAATCTTTTATACCAAAAATGAAATTTGTGAAGCTAGGTGGAAAAGTTCCACAATCCGGAGCAAAGATTTCACAAGATATGAGAAGAAACATACAAAAATACAAGAGATCTGGAGTCAGGTGAGATGGTACGGGAGTTGAAAGGTTAAGAAAGTGAAAAGATTTTGAAATTGTAAATCGTTTGGCCTTTAAAACCATTCAGTTTGAGCTCTATTCGACAGTATAAGTCGTGCTCGCCGAACTACTCGGCGATGCGCCGAGTGGTATTTTGGCTCGCTGAGTTTTACAGAACTCCTAGCAATTTGGGGGTTCAAACGGTAGATAAAGTCGGGCTCGACGACCTGTTCGGTGAGTTGTCGACTGAGCCTTTAGCTCGCCGAATGTTACAGAGTTCCCCATCAAGATGGGAGTCCAACGGCGGTCCAAGTCGAGGCTCGCCGACCTCTTCGGTGGTTCGCCAACTGGACTTTTGCTCGCCAAATTACCCATTTTCCAACACTTTTCACTTTTCAACCTGCAAAATCAACACCCATTATTCACAAACATAGGTTGCCTCCCAAGAAGCGCCTTAGTTAACATCGTGGCACGACAAAAGTACCAATTTAAGCTTCATTTTTAGGGTTTGCCAATGTATCACTAAGCAACCCTCCTTTTGGCCTTGGATTTAAATGAGTCAAGATTTGACCCATTTGTGTCTCCAGCTGCTTAATAGAGACTGTGTGATAAGGTACCGTCTTATTAAGCGTTGAGACATCCTCCTTCATCTCCTTCAACACTTTGTTCGACACTTCAACTTTGTTGAGAATGCGTGAGAGCATATCTTATGAACGGATAGTTTTCGACTCCTTGGGATTTTGACGCTCATGGGGTGGGACATACATGTCCTTGTCACCCCCTCTTTTCTTCCAAGAAGCATTACGATCACGCCAATCTCTGTCATGGTCTCTCCATCCTTCATCTCTATTCCAACCCGGATTTCCACACGACCTTTGATAGTTGGAATGAAAAGCTCCTCCTTGCTTAGCAAGGAAGTTAACTTCCTCATTGTACAACGCCTCAAAATATACTTCATCGGGGTTCACTCCATCAACACCTACATCATTAACACTTTTTGTACCACTACCCATCACATTTTTTTCCAAGATATCCAGCTAGGTCATCATTTTGGCCATGTTTTGGTCTCTCTTGTGATCCTTTTCAATCTGCTCTTTTGTCATCCTAAAAGTGAGAGGAGACACTTGGTATTCACGAGTGTACCATGCTCTATTTATCTTAGTCATGCAATCAAGGAGTTGAGACGCTACTTCATAGGGTTGTTGCATTATACCACCAAGAACAAGTTGATCAGCAACTCCTTTGTTCACCGAATCAAGACTCCTATAGAAGTATTGTAGTAGCACATTGTTTGGAAACCCATGAGTTGGGAATTTAAGCACCAACTTTTTAAACCTCAGCCACGTCTCGTAGATTGGTTTACCTTTCAAGCGTTTGAAACCTTGGATGCTATCTCTAAGCGTCATTATCTTTGACGGGGGAAAGAATCTCACATTGACCTTTGTGGAAAATTCATCCCAAGAGGTGATAGAGTCCCTCAGTAATTCAGCCAACCATTTTGTAGCCTCACCCATCAAAGAGAATGGGACCAACCTGAGACGGACTGATTCTTGTGATATGTTTATGAATGAGAATGGACCACAAACGTCTACGAAGTTCCGAATATGCTCATAGGGGTCTTCATGGGCCATCCCTCCATATAATCCTTTCATTTGGAGGAGTTGTAGCATTGTGGTCGTAACATGGAAGGGTACATTACCCTCAACAGGAGATAGACAAATTGCACCCACACCACCCAATTGAATTGGGTCATTCACCATTGGGTCATTTACATCATTCAGATTTCTAACATCATCTTGGTGGCCTACTTGGCTACCATTACTCCCGTTCACGCTCATCTTTTCCTCTGTTCAATTCAACCAACACAAAACAAAAACTAAAGTAAGTCGATTCAACTACAACCAAAAAGATCACAATTCAACTTCAATAAAAGAATTTTAAACAACACCACTCCCAGGCAGTGGTGCCATTTTGATAGAATGTCTCAAGTAAACCTCATCCAATTCTAGGTGTAAACAAACGTTATCTAGTATAAAACTCAACTAAGAGTTAGGGTCGAACCCACAGGGAGTTGTACGTATCTAAAATTCAATTATGACGTACAAATGTGGACTAATTGGTTAAAGGAATGGAAATTATTGAAAACATGCAAACAAATCTAAAGGGGTGACAACGAATGTCAGATGGGGGGTTTTGATTAGTAATTAACAGCTAAAACACAATCAAACACTAAGGAAATAACAATATTAAGAGGAATTCTCGCGATGTGATCGATTATAGGCAAATTTCACTATATGGTAATTGAAACTGCTAATAAATAGCTAAATAACAGTGGGTAGGATAGACTACTTTTGAATAACTATCATGATTCAAGTGATTTCTTTCAAACAACAACAAGCTTAGCAAATATGAACATCCCACACCTTAATTCATCTACTCTCTCGAGCTAGATAGGTAGAATTGGGGTTAGGATTTAATCTTTCAAGCTAAACCCATATCAACCCAATAACTACAATCATCAATTGAAAGCTTTAATTCTAAAACCCCTTTTTCAAGCAAGCCCAGAACTTTAAGTTCGAATTGCATTTGCAACTACAATTCTTAGATTAAAACACAGCTATCAATTAAACCCACTTATATTAAGCATTTAAATCAGTAGTAACCAATACCCATAAACTAATTCAACCCATAATCACATCCCAAAAATTGAGATTTTAGCCAAACATCATAAAAAAATGAAAACAATTACCAACTCGATTAGCCATCAGCTGAGTAATAGTCTTCAAGCCTTTACAATTCTCTAAAATAGTTAAGTTCAAAAACCCAAGTCAAAATCCTCAAAGTCTACAATAAGAACTACAAACTAATAGAAAAACTATAACTCTAGAATGGGAACTGCAATATCTGGGTGAGAACTGGGAGAGAACTGGTAGAGAACTACTCAAAATTCCTCTTAAAATCCAATTTATAGTTTCCCAAGATTTAGTCTAAAAGTCCAGTTGGCAAATTAAGTCGGGCTCGCCGAGTGGTTCTGTGATCCGCTATTTGCTCCCTTCCATCGCCATTTTGCATTGGTTATCAGCCTCCCAGGTCCTGTAACTTTAGGCGATCCAACTTGTTTTCGCAGAGTAGATCAGCTATTCACCGATTGGCCATTTCTGTCGCCAACTTGGTTTCTTCCCCAGGGCTGGCACACTGGAATTTTAGGCAAGCTAAAGAGCCACTCGATGGTTTGCCGAGTGATCTTGGTGATCACTACGATTGCTTTTCTCCACTTCTTCAGCTTGTTTTGCTTTGTTTTGCCTGTTAGTGTCTTTGCGTTGCTCCTTAGTTCACATACCTGAAAATCAAGGCTTTAACATCAGCTTAAAGCCTAAATTAGGCATTTGAGGACACTAAAACTATCAAAACAAGCCCTAAATGAGTCAAAATCTCTAACTCATTAGCTTCCAGCTGCTTAATTGATACAGAATGTGAGATAACTATTTGTTTAAGAAAAGAGACGTCATCTTTCATTTCCTTTGTCAGTCTGATCCTTCCACTTTGTTGAGAATGCGTGCAAGAATATCTTCGGTGCGGAAATTTTCAGGGTCAGCCCTTTGCTCTGTTGGCTTTTAACGTTCATGAGGATGTACATATCATTCTTTGTCACTGTCCCTCTCTCTCCAATTCGTACGATGGTCACACCATTCCCTATCTCGGTCTCTCCAACCGTCATCGCGATCCCTATTCCGACCTTGATTCCCCCCCCCCCTGCACTTGGATAGTTTGGACGGAAACCTACTCCCTGATTTGCTAAGAAATGTACTACTTCATTGTACATACCTTAAAAGTGTGCTTAATCATGATTTACTCCATTAACTCTGATCGCATTCATAGCCTTAGAACCACTTCCCATGACGTGTTTTGATAATAGGTCCATTTGGGTCATCATCTTGGCTATGTTTGCATCTCGCTCTTGGTCCTTTTCCATTTGTTCCTTTGTCATCTTGAAGCTCAAATGAGACACTTTATCTTCTCTAGTGTACCAAGCACGAATGATTTTTGTCATTTCATCAAGAAGAATAGATGCTTTTTCAAATGGTTGTTGCATGATTCCTCATCGAACGAGCTGTTCTGCCACACCCTTGTTGATTGAATCTAGACTCTGGTAGAAGTATTGTAACAACACATTGTTCGGGAGTCCATGAGTTGGACATTAGAGCAGGAATTTCTGAATAGCACTCGCACTTCCCAACTGATCTTCATTGACATTGTGCAAGTTACCGATGTCATCATTGTGCCAACGTTGGCTAGCATTGCTCCCGTTAACACCCATCTCTTCACATGTTTAAGAGCAGCAAACAAAGCACAAAAATAAGTTGATTCAACTACAACAAAATCAATTCACAACTAAACTTCACTAAAAGAATTCTAAACACCACTCCCCGGCAGCGGCGCCATTTTTGATAACGCTCAACTACACTTCATCCAATTCTAAGTGTAGGCGGTCGCTAACAAGTATAAACACAACTAAGAGTTGGAGTCGATCCCACAGGGACTGATACGGTAAAAAATTAAATTACAAAGTGAAATAGTGTTCTAATCATTTGTAGAAGTAGACATTTTCGAAACAATAAAATAAATGACAAAGGGTTGACAATTAATGTCAAATGGGGGGATTTGAGTGAACATTTAACAACTACGAACAATCGGTAGTACACAAGTAGATGGGAGTTCTTGGGAGTGTGATCAATTGAATGCCAATTTTGCAAAATGGGTGATTATTATTTACTAAAAGTCATTGAATCTTAGTGGGTAGGATAGGCTTTGGGATCAAGCGAGTTCTCTCGAACCTCGACAAGCATAACACATATCAGCCCAATACCTTAATCAATCTACTTTTTCAAGCTAGATTAGTAGGATTGAATTTAGACCCACTTTTTCAAGCTAGATTAGTAGGATTGAATTTAGACCCACTTTCTCAAGCTAAGTCTACAATAACTCAATCATCAATTAATAGTTTTAAATTTAAAATATCTTTCTCAAGAAAGCTTAGAATGCTAGACTAGAATTGCATTTGCAACTACAATTCATCAATTAAAACTCAACTATTAATTGAACCCACTTCAAATCAACAATAATATCAGTAAATACTAACACCCCTAAGCTAATTGAAACATTAAATCACATAATCACACCCCCAAGCATGGGGGTTTTAGCCACACATAATAAAGATCAAGAAATTGTTACCAACTATGTTTTATATGGGAACTCTCCAAAACACCAGAACTCCTTTCTCTTCTTTTAAAAATTGTATTTATACGTTCCCAGAATTTCAGCTTCAAAGCCACTCAGTGAAATAATTCGGGTTGCATCGACTAGGTCGGCGATGCGGCAAGTGCTCCTTTCCATTGCCTTCTTGGCTTGGTTTTTCATCACTTTTTTGCTGTCACTTTAGGTGATCAAAGTCGGCATCACCGATCCATTTGGAACGTCACTGAACCATCGATTTACTCGCCGAGTTGGTCTTGTCAATGGGCTGGCCTGCTGTAACTTTTGGCGAGCTGAAGAGCCACTCGACGACTCACCGAGTGGCTATGGCAAGTACCATCCTTTCTCTTCTTTAGCTTTTTCGCTCCTTTTTTCCTAGTAATGTTCTTGTCTAGCTCTTTTGCTTTCATTGCTGCAAATTAGCATATTAACATCAATTTAGAGCATAAAATAGGCATTGAGGGCACTAAAACTTTGAATATCAAGCCCTAAATGAGTCAAAATCCCCGACTCATCAGAGCGACCTTTAGCTTTGGACATTTTGTAAAGAGTTGGGGGTTATATTCAGTTAATACTTCGGAAGGCCCATGATTCTAGTTATTCTATTCATCCGGGTACCACAAAGATATATTGTGACTTGAGGCAACATTATTGGTAGGTCAGCATGAGGAGAGATATTAAGGACTATGTGTGTCGTTAGTTAAGTTGTCAGCAGGTGAAGGCCGAGCATTTGAGACATGGTAGTGAGTTCCAGAGATTACCCATTCCAGAGTGGAAGTGGGATCACATCACTATAGACTTGATGGCGGGTTTTCCTTGGATTTCTAGAGGTATTGACAGCATTTGGGTAATCGTGTATCGACTGACCAAATCAACACACTTTCTCCCTCTTCATTCTTTATTCAGTGTCGAGAGGTTAGCCCATATCTACATTCGTGAGTGGTTCATCTTCATGGTATGCATGTCTTTATTATATCAGATTAGGGTGCGCAGTTCATTTCTAGCTTTTGGAGCACTTTTTAGGATGAGTTGGGCACTCACGTTAATCTTAGCACAACTTTACACCTACAAACTGATAGCTAGTCAGAGCGTACTATTCAGGTTCTTGAGGACATGTTATGGACTTGTGATTTAGAGTTTGGAGGTCAGTGGGACCAGTTCTTACCTTTGACGGTGTTCACATACAATAATAACTACTAATATATCACAGATGGCCCCATTTCAGGCCTTATATGGTTAGCATTGTCACTCACCGATTGGTTGGTTTGAGTCTACAGAGCCTAGACTGTATGGCAAAGACTTGATTCGGGACTCTTTGGAGAAAGTTAGGGAGATTCAAGATAGACTTCAAATAGCTTAGAGTAGGCACAAGAGTTATGTTGATCATAGGCGGCAACCTTTAAGGTTTTCAGTTAGTTATAGAGTTTTCCTCTGTATGTCACCCATGAAGGGCGTGATGAGATTTAGGAGGCGGAGCAAGCTTAGTCCTAGGTATATTGGGCCTTTTGAGATCATTCGAATAGTTGCAGGGGTTGCTTATGAGTTAGCCTTGCCTATGATATTCTCAGCTATCCACCTAGTCTTTCATATTTTGATGTTTCACCAATATGTTTCTTATGAGTCGCATGTTCTTTAGTATGATGCAGTAGTGTTAGATGATCGTTTGACCTTCGTAGAGGAGCCAGTTGCCCTTATTGCTAGAGATGTGCATCAGTGAAGCTCGATAGACATTCTATGGTTAAGGTCTATTGGAGGCATCATCCAGATGAGGAGGCTACCTTGGAGACCGATCATGATATGTGAGAGCAGTTTCCTAGCTAGTTTGAGCCTCAGATATTTCTTGGCTCTTACTTTCATAGATGAAAGTTATTTTTAGTAGTGGATGTTTTAATGAACTTCACGTCATTTCAGTGTTTATGCTTCTTGTTTTTTATTTAGAGCCTTTATTTAGCGACCCCAAGTCATTTATGACTTGCTGGGACTGACAATTCAATCACATGATTGTTCGTTTTGTTTTTTTGCGAGTTTGTGTTTTGAGAGCTTTTGAACCTTGAATGGTCATTTTTTTAACATAAGTTCACGAATATGACCTCAGAATCTAATTCTGATGATTCCATCAGCTCCAGATGTGTCATTTTAGGCTAGTAACATAGTCGGCTCGACTCTCTAGGATTTAAGCATAAGTTTGTGCGATTGGTCATTTTAACATTCAAGTTGAAGCCTAAGTTTGACTTTAGTCAATATTTTGATTAAACAATCTCAGAGGAGAATTCCATTAGCGCGGTTAGCTCTGAAATGTTGAGCTTGGTCTAGAATGACCCTTCGTTTAGGTTTTGAGACTTCGGGGCTAATACTGAAGCCTTTTGTTAAATTTGGCTTAAAGTGGAAATTGGGTGTGGGGCCTACTTTTAATCAACAAGACATCCAATTGGTACTTTGAAGGTTTTATTGAGTCCATAATGTCGTTTCCGATGGGGTAGCATATCTCGTTTACGCGCAGGGGGTTCCGAACGAGTCTTGGGCACCACGTTGAAGTTTTGAGGGTCGTAGCCCTTTTCCTGTCAATTGATGCATGGCTGCATTTGTGCCTTTCAGCCACATTCCCGGATGGCAGGCGTCACGGCAGCCACGTTCATGTGCGGGCACCGCATTTTCGGACAGTGCGTTGGCACACGCGTTTGCGTTGGTCGATCGTCAGGCCTATTTAAGGCTGATTGCAAAGACAACCTTGGCTTAGTTAGTATTTTCGCAATTTCTCCCTCGTTTTAACTATGATTTTGGTAATTCAAAGTACCACACTCTTTGTTGTCGGTGCGACATGGTGGAATGCTTGGATTGTGTTGGTGGCACTCTGTTTAAGGTAAATATAGTAGAAAAGCTGCTACCCTTTCTTTTATAATTGAGTTTTTGTTGTGTTGTGTTAACTAATTTTTGAGCCTCAAATTTTGTTCTATTTTGGGGCATAAGGTCAACGCATAGATTAGGACCTTTTGACAGAGTCAAATCTGGAATTTCCGGCATGGATCCCGCAATTCCGATTTGACTCTAAAGATTGGTTCTTCTCCACTTTGAGTGATTTTGGTATCTAAATAACCGTTTTGACGTTGTGATCTTACTTTTTATAGTATGGTAGCATTTAGAGGCCGTTCAGAAGGGAAAAGCTCCGGCCTTGTGATTTGGAGTGCGTGCGGTCGACTACAGGTTGGCTACGACTTCCTTTCTATCTAGATTGAGCATGAATGTGTAAATTCATGATGATGAGCGTGAATTGGTGGGGGTACCTAGTTATTTCTTATTTTCTTGCTAAAATCCATGATCTAGGGCTAATGAATACTGTTTTGAGTGTAGTACTACGCTGATAGAGGGCTATATGTGTGTTATAGCATGCTATGTGATTTACTTGTTCAGTTACTTGTTCTTGGATCATTTTTTGGCCTTATTCTAGGGTAGACTAGTGTTGTCTTAGAACTATATACCTTATGAATATGGTATGTCTCTAACGTCATTTCGAATGGACTAGGGCCTTGTAAACAGGAATAACAAACTTGGGTCTAATAGTATAAGCCTTAGCTTAGGCATTTACGCTGCTTGTTAGCTTTCTACCTCCTCTCCCTATTTCCGTTGCTCCAATGCGTTACCGAAGGTTGTGTGCTTTATCGGGATTGGAGTACTTCAGTCTAAGAGCCTTTTTTGATATCTTTGGAAGTGAACACTGATCCACAGTGGCTTGGAGCCTACTTGAGATCCTTTTTGGAGTGGATACTCCCCTGGGTACTCTTGCTAGTTGGGCGTTGATGCCCCTGAGAGTGGGCTGGCTGGCTGGGCGGCCTGGATATCTGAGATCCTCTATAGAGTTGACACTCTCCCAAGGCACTCTTACTAGTTGGATGCTTGGCACTTTTGGGAGTGGATGGCTAGGCAGCCTGGGTTGATAATCACTCTTGCTAGCTGGGCTGGGAGTTGTTTGGTTGAGTAGATTCTCACTCTTGCTCGCTGGGCTGGGAGTTGACTGGTTGAGTTGATTGTCGTTCTTGCTAGCTGGGCTGGAGTTGACTGGTTCTTGGATTCGAATCTGGATTGCACTTTTTTCTTGTAGACTTAGCTATTATGCGTACATGTCGGGCTTGTGGGGGTTCATTCAAGTTTTATTTAGACTTGCACACAAGTGTACCTTTTGGGCTTATGTGCTCCAGTTAGGTTTAGTTTAGCTATATATAGATTTATTGTCGGTATGCTCGTGTGCCTTCCTCATATCCACTTTGACCTCTGTCTATGTCTAGTATTTATCTTTTCTGATTTTTTTTACTTTTCTTGCTCGGTTGGCCTTTGATGCCTACTAAGTACCGTGTTTTGGTACTTATGTTACACTCTGCATCTTCTAGTGATGCAGGTCCTAGTACTAGCTACCAACGGTGATGGTTCATGCCATATTTCATAGCTTAGGGATCATTCATGCCATCTATGAACCATAGGAATACCTACAAGCCCTAGACAAGTTCCGTCAAGAGTGGTCCAAAATTAAGGTTTCTAAACTTTTCTACGGTTGACCAGAACAGTCCATAGAAAATCAATCCAAATCATAAAAGGGTTTGGCAGTAATTTTTAAGGGGATTTTGGGTCTTTTCCTAATTGTTTTAAACCAATACTATGTCAATTTGTCTTCTACCTTAAGCCCTATCTAAATCTTTAAAGTCCTAAAACTACCCACTTCAAACCCATTCTAATTCCCTAAAACCTAACTAAACTAATTTCCTATCAACCTAAGGAAAAAGAAGAAGATAGAGTTCTATAACAACCTTTAGATCATTTCTATGTTTATGCCTCCTTTTTGTCATTTAGAGTCTTCTTATAGCGACCCCAAGTCATTTATGACTTGCTGGGATTGACAATTCGGTCACATGATCGTTCATTTTGTTTTTATGTGAGTTTTTGTGTTTTGGGAGCTTTTGAACCTTGAATGATCATTTTGGATCAGAAGTTCAGGAAGATGACCTGAGAATCCAATTATGACGATTTCATCAGCTCCGGATGGGTCATTTTAGGCTAGTAGCATAGTCGCCATGACTCCTGAGGCTTTTAGCATGAGTCTGTGCATTTAGGCTTTTTAACTTTCAAGTTGAAGCCTAAGTTTTACTTTAGTCAACATTATGTGTAAACGAGCTTGGATAAGAATTCCTTCAGTGTGGTTAGTTCTGGAATGTTGAGTTTGGTCTAGAATGACCCTTCATTTAAGTTCTGAGGCCCTTTGTGGAACTTGGGTTAAAATAGAAATTGGGTGTGGGACCCATATTTCATCAAAAACAAACTCATATGGGAATTTTGATGGTTTCTTTGAGTCCGGAATGCCATTTTTGATGGAGTTGCATATCTCGTTTGTGCGCATGAGGTTCCGAACGAGTCTCGAGCACCCCGTCTAAATTTTGACGACCTTAGCCGTTAATTAATGCATGGCAGCGTTCGCGAATGGCAGGTGTCGCGTTCATGGATGGCACACTGGCACGTGCTTTCGCGTGTTCGCGCCAGTTGGCCGTCAGGCCTATTTAAGGCTTGCCGCAAAGACAGCTTTGGCTCAGTTAGTATATTCACGATTTCTCCCCGTTTTAAATCCTATTTTGGTGATTCAAAGTGCCACGCGCTTGTTGTTTTTAGGGCTACATTGTGGAGTGATTGGATTGTGTTGTTCGCATATAGTTCGAAGTAAAAAGAGCGCGAAAGATACAACCCTATCTTTTTTAATTGAGTTTTCGTTATGTTGTTGTGTTACCTGATTTTTGAGCCTCAAATTTGTTCTATTTTGGTACATAGGTTCTAGGCATAGATTATAATCTTTCGACGGAGTCAATTCTGGAATTTCTAGCATGGATCCCACGATTCCCGTTTCACACTAAAAATTGGTTCATCTCCATTTTTGGGTGATTTTGATGTTTAAATGATCGTATTGACGTTGTAATTCTATTTTTGATAGTCTGGAAGCATTTAAAGGACGTTCAAAAGGGAAAAGATTTGGCCTTGTGATTTAGAGCTCACGCGGTCGGCCTATTGGAAGGCTACGACTTCCTTTCTATCTAGATTGAGCATGAATGTGTAAATTCATGACAATGAGTGTGCATTGGGGGGGGGAGGTACCTAGTTATTTCTTATTTTTTTGCTAGAAGCCATGATCTAGGATTGATGAATAGTGTTTTGAGGGTAGTACTTTTGAGGGTAGTACCATGCTGACTATGGTATGTCTCCGATGTCGTTTCGAATGGACTATGTCCTTGTAGACTAGAATTGTAGATTCGGTCTGATAGTATGAGGCTTAGCTTAGGCATTTGCACTGCTTGTTAGCTTTCTGTCTCCTCTCCCTATTTATGCTGCTCTGATGCATTATCAGAGGTTGTGTGCTTTCTGAGGGTTGGAGTACTTCAGTCTAAGAGCCTTTAGTGATATCCTTGGGAGTTGACATCGATCCATGGTGGCTTAGAGCCTACTTGAGAATAGGACCCAAAATTCATATTCCCAAATCTTTTGAAAGTTTCAGTTGAAAAGAAATTAATACTACCAACTAAAAATCACAATAAAAATGCCAAAATGCATAGAAATTACAAGTGAAAGTTTCAGCTTACTCAATTTTGTTGGAGGATAAGTATTTGAACGTCAGAATGTTCTTGTGCCAACTTCTCAATATTTCTGTAAATTTTCAAATGGGTAAAGAAATTATAGCTTAAACCAAGAAATACAATGGTGAAATCATTGAAATAACAACTCTACTTTCATGTAAAAATAGAGTTTAGGGCAGAATTTTTCGATTAAAACTTTAGGATTCATATCTTATAAAATACTACTCCATATGATTAGGGCTATGGATTTACACCATAATTTTTTGTGCAGAACATTGATTAGGCTTTTCTGTAGCAGTAAGAAAAGGATTTCATTTTGGGTAGAGAGAAGCATACTTCAGAGAGAGATGAAAAAGAATATATATACTCTCGCTTTGATTTTTCTTTTAATTAGATTTCATTTTTAATGTTTTCAATATTTATTTTAAAAAAGTATTTTGTAGTTGTCACCACAAGATCTTTTTTAGAGGCGACTTCTTAAGAGTAGCAACAAATAAATTGGAGCCAAAATTTATTTTAGGCGGGAATGAAAATTTCAGCTTTTGGTGGCAAACTTTAGTGGTGACCTGAAACAGTTCCTTTTAAAAAAAAAATAACGCTTCAAAATCCTCAAAAGGATTTGGTCCATAAACCATAAGACATGTTTTTCTCTTTCTCTCCATCTCAGAAAAAAAGAACACTACAAAGCAATCTTCAAGGTTTTAAAAGATCAAGTCTTTCAATCAAGTTATTACAACGAAACAAGGTTAGTGTTCTTATCATTCTTATAAATTGAAATCTCTGTCTAAAGATTTACTTGTGATGTTGGGTGGATTCTATAAAGAATTCTAACAGGACTCCCTTGCACCGTCGCTCGCTCGCTTAATTTAGTTTTGACTTTGGAAAATGATCGATCTAGAGATTATTTTTGGATAAATTATTTTTTGGTAATTTAACTATTTATTTAATTATTGAATTAGCCATCCCAAATAGAATCTATGTGACCCAGTTCTGAATTGGATCCGCACAACCTGGTTCAATTTTATTCAAAATTTCTGTCATTTCTTAAGTTACTGTTCTGAAAGGTTGCAAACTTTCAGAAACAGTTAATAGTTATATGTATCTTAGAAATAATTTAGTAACAATTTTGAATCTTAAAATTAACAACAATCAAATTTTTCTAGAATTTAGTAGAACGAATATCCTTATATATATAAGATAAAACATATCGAGGCATGACTTGTGAGTGCATGATATAGTTTATTTTGATCTGAAAACAATTAAACAAGCAAACGTTGACTAGCTTTGTTCAAGCTAAAATGGGTGCATGTCACCAAGGATTGCAAATGCAGATTGATAAGGTGGGGCTTGCCCTTCAAAGACTCTCTCTGAGATGTCTAAATCAAAGAAGGGAATGGAAAATCCATTGATCATGTGCATAGCGAAAGATTCATTTGCTGAAGTTGGCGATGTGATACTATGATTGACATGGTTATTTTCCAAGTTCATATTATTGCATTCCAAGGAATATTGAAGTGTATTAATGTTCATGTTGTGCATAGGCACTTCACCTTAAAAGCTAGCCATTTGGTTCTCCATAATTTCAATCTCATCTATGAGGCTAGCTACCTGCAGCTACAAGAAGAAGATAAGTTTTTTGAATTTCATAACGAATCATCACAAACATCTCAATAAAAATTAACCTGGTGGTGGAGTGCAAAAATGTGACCAACATATCCATAAATTGGATCATGCATCCTAGCCAAGGCTTCATATGACATGGTTAGAGCAGCATCACTGCGACAGTGCAATGGGAGGTGCAACAGTAGCTTGGAGACGTTGCTTGCTCCGAACACCTTATGAACTGCTGAGAAATCGTTAGATTCCTCCTCATAACTGAAGTAAGGCGCGAAATGCATTCAGTGGAACACTTTCTTCTCAAAAATTTGCATGCACCGCATGAAGAACCAGCAGGTCCTGTCATAATTATTTTTTTATTCTCTTGTCTATATATTTGCCTCTCTTCCTCTGCTATGCATATCCAACTCCTCTTTTATAATAATTACCTTCTAATAGTCTCAGGTGTTTTTTTTTTTTTAGTAATGATTGAAGGGACATTCTCCCCTTTTTGGTTAAAAGTTAAAAGAATAAATAAATTAGGTCTCCATCGTGCCTAACAATGTTATTCACAAATTGGGTAAGATTTCCTTGTTTGGTGTCTTTTTAATTTTAGCTTTATTTCTAGTAAAAAAAATACCGTGACATTTGTTTCTATATTTTTTTGCTCTAAAATGAATTCCCTAGCAATCACTTGGGGGTCTTAATTTGTTTTTGGGGAAGATATGTATATATATAGTTTAGAGTTGTCAATATGGGTTGGCCCGGACTTTGAAATTTGACAGGTCAGGTCGGGCTAGCCCATTTTTTGTGTGGATCAGAAAATGGTCGGCACAGCCCACAAGTACGTGGACAACGGGCTTTTTCGGGTCAACCCTCTTTTTTTAAAAGTATATTTTTTATAATTTTTTAAATTAAATTATAATTTAAGAATATTATCATAAATATCGACCAGACAATATTACATGGTGTTAGTGTTACTATTTGTTAATCAAATACACAAATAAAATTATCTTTATAATATTTATTAAGTTTGATTTCAAGTAAAAACATAAATAGCTAAATAGAAATATTAACCTAATTGTTTTTCAATGATCATAATAAAACACATAAACTATGACAATATTCCATAGGCTATGACCTATGTAGTGATGCCCTAGAAATTTTAGGGAATTTTTATTTTATGTAGTACATATTTTATAAACATAATTTATATTTAAATTTTAATATTTCAAACTTTAAACTTCTATTGATTTTTGACTCTTGTTATTTTTAAAAGCAACTTTCACATATAGTAAACATAAAAATCATATTTGTATTTTATAACTATAGTTTGCATAAGCGCTCCATAGCAAACATAAATATGTATATTTCTCTATAGATATAGAAAAGAAAGCAATTGTATAATATGTTTCGGTATACATATACAAAAGATCAATTGTATAATCAGTGTTTGTATAAAGCGAGAAAGAGAGAAAGACAAAAGAAAACTGGGTAGGGGAAGATCGTATTTGTATAATCATAAGTGTGTAGGACGAAAATATATGCATTTGTAATTGTATATACAATTTTCTCTCGCTTTATACAAACACAAACGCAATGTATACATTTGTGTTTGTATAAAGTGAGAAAGACGAGTGAGAGTGGAGAGCGAGATTTGGGAGAGGGGAGAGAGGGGAACGAAAATATATGTATATATACAATTTTCTCTCGCTTTATACAAACACAAACACATTTTATACATTTTTGTTTGTATAAAAGCGAGAGAGGCGAGGGAGACTGCCCAGCGAGAACGACAGTGGTGAGCGAGATTCACTAGGAGAGAGGCAAAATAGCAACAGTTTGCTATGGGGTACCATTACTAAAAAACTGCCAAAAAAACGACGGCCAAAAGCGACAGACTACGTTGCTTTTTTGGTCAAAATCGACGGAAAAGTGACGTAGTCACTTTCGTCGCTTTTTAGCTCAACGCTTTTCAAAAAGCGACAAATTGCGTCGCTTTTTTTTTAGTTTTTTTTTTAAAAAAAGCGACGGACTCCGTTGCTCTATTTTAGTTTTCATTTTTTTTTATTTCCAGAAGGCGATGTCGTCCGTCGCTTTTGTGGAAATTTTATTTTTGAAAATCCTAGAAAAGTGACGGACAAAAGGACGTTGTCCGTCGCTTTTCTGGAAATTATATTTTTGGAAAATCCAGAAAAGCGACGGACGAAACCACGCTGTCCGTCGCTTTTTCTACAATTTCTCAGTTTCTGCTGCCCACCTGCAAATTCAATTCAATTCAATTCTACACTATTCAGTCCAATCAATCACACAGAATTATAAACAATCTACACAAAACATAAAACAACAAACTTAAAATAACATTCAAAAGTATCTAAATCACAATTTAAAGACTTATAAAGTCTTTCAAAATTCGTTTCAAAATTTCATATAAATGTCCAGAGATCTAAACTAGGGAGTGGGATCTACATAATATCCTCATCATCACTGTCGTCGTCGGTGTCCTCGGGAGCCGAAGTAGTAGGTCGACAAGTGAGGTTCATCACTTGTTCTTTGATTTGCTGAACGGTCTCGCTCATGCTTCGTTGTTCAGCTACTCTTCTCTGCTTTGACTCTGCCAGTGCCGCTGTAAGTTGTGCTATTTGAGCTGACATAGCAACAATCTGAACACCGTCAAGTGTCTCGGCTTGACGTGACGATCCAATACCTTCTAAGACTGACTGGAGTCGTCTTACATCTTTCGAGAGCCTAGACCATAGCATCTACCCTTGTGTGTCCCCCCTACCACTTTTTCTTTCCAAATCTGGGTGGACAGTTCAGGTGTCATTTAGACCGAACTATCTAGATTCTCAGCGACGTAGTGATGAAACTCATTTTGCAGATTAAATATAAAAATTAACATCAATATATATACATATCATAAATATATTCACTATTAATATATATTATTCATATTAAATAACTTACAAAAGTTCGTTCGGCCCTTTCCTCCACCCACACATCCGGATTCGACTCATTTTCTTTCTTCCTAACATAAGTCTTCTTGAAAACCTCCGATTCAATGGGAGTGCATCCGAATTCTTTTTCCTATAAATAAAAACTGAAATTTATAACGATATATTTGAATCAACTAATTATTTATTTAAAAGTTTGAATTAGAACTTATCATCTCTCTTGGACCATCAAATGATTTATTTTCCTCATTCTTGGATATTTCTTCCTCAACATTCAGTATCTCATCATGAGATACTTCTTCTAATATGTGTTGAGGATGTTGTAGTGTGGTTTCCAATTCAACATCAACTTGTTGTTGAACAATTGCAACATTATTTTGATACACCACATTTAAGACATTGTCAATTTCAATTCTTCCCACAGGCTTACTTTTTATTACAACCCACCAATCAGCTTTGTCTCTACGCAATGGATATGGAGCGTAATACACTTGTTTAGCATTTTGTGCAATGGTAAAAGGTTATTTCCTGGTGTACTTAACTTCAATTATATTATGTTGATGGTCCACCTTTGTGCCTCTATGTGATGGGTCAAACCACTCACACCAAAAAAATACAAACTTCTTCTTAGGCCAACCTAAATACCTCACTTCAATAAGTTCATGAATGACACCATAATATTCAATAGTTTGGCCAGTACCATCAACATCACCTTGTATATAGACACCGCTATTATTTGTTTTCTTGTTCCTAGAAACTTCTTCAGTTTGAAACTTAAAACCATTGACACAATACTTATTCATTCAGTACTTGAGATTCAGGTCCAAGTGCTACTTCTTTCACTAATTGCAAATGTTGGACATTTGAGTATTCATCGTAAACCTACGTGATTGTTATATCAAGTAATATAATTTAGTATAACATGAATATATTATTAAATACTTAGTGATTGCACACTTACATAGTTCCTCAACCATTTGGAAAATTCTATATAGATGGCTTCATTACCCCATGTGTTTACGAACAAGCTGATCATTTTACATTCAAGTATTTCGTTAGTTAATGAACATTTATTAGTATGTAATTTGATAACATATTTTTAACACTTACTTTATATATGGTTGAATCTCTGGACAATTAAGCAAAATATGTGTCACAGCTGATTGCATTTCCATATTAGTGATGCATCGCTTTCCACGCTTTTTAAATCCTCGATCATTTTGATTAAAAAATGATATCGGTGGAAATAAAGGATCAATATCGCCTTCATCATTGCGATTGGACCTATTTCTCCTACATGACACATCATCACCAAAGTAATAAGAATAAAAATCACCAGTTTCTCTCCCAATATGACCTTGAACAACTGATCCTTCGATCCTTCCCCTTTGCTAAATTGTTTTCTTGGAATTGCCAATTTTTTGCATGTATATATGTATATATATGTTAATAAAAGACTTGGTGAATATATATAACTTAGTGAATATTTCAAATGGATACCTGTCAAATGGATATATCCATCTTGTTTGAATCGGACCTCCGAGGTGGGCCTCTTGTACAAGGTGAATTGGAAGATGTTCCATCACATCAAAGAAACCACATGAAAATATCTTCTCCAACTTAGTAGTAGTAACAAGAATATTTTCCTCCATCCTGTCTAAACTACTCTCCAACAACTTTCCAGAACATAAATCTTTAAAACAAATACTTATCTCTGTGACTGGTTTCCATATCCTTTCGGGTAGATGGCTAAAAGTGATAGTAATTAAAGTTTCCATGAACACATGACAATCATGACTTTTCATACTTATCAATTTTCCTTCATTCATATCTGCCCGCTTTCCTAAATTCGAAGCATAGCCCTCCGGCATCCTCAAATTTTTAACCCACTCAATAATTTCACATTTCTCATCAAATGTGAATGAAAAGTTGGCTTTGGGCTTAACAATTTAACCATTCTGTAATTCTTGCAGCCATAACTCTTTTCTCCTACAATATTCCTTTATGTCCATTCTAGCTTTTGGATTGTCGTTTGTCTTACCCTTAACATCCATCACTGTGTTAAAGAAATTATCAAAATAATTTTTTTTCAATGTGCATCACATCAAGATTATGTCGTAGAAGATTGTCCTTCCAATACGACAACTCCCAAAATATGCTTTGTTTGGTCCAATTATGTTCAACACCATATCCATGAAGTCTAGAAGGTGCAACTTCTGTAACTTTAGATAATTGAGAAACTCTCCCAAATTTGATGCCCTGTGAGTAATGGAGGTGGGGGGTGGGGGGGGGGGTCACTTTCAACCTTATTTTTCCTAAATGCATTTTTCATCTTTCTAAACTCATGGTCTATTGGCAAGAACTGACGATGACAATCAAACCATGTATTTTTTCTGCCATGCTTTAAAGTGAATGCCTTACTATTTTCCATTTAATACGGACATGCTAGCTTTCCAGCTGTCATCTAACCAGACAACATCTCGTATGCAGGAAAATCATTAATAGTCCACATTAAAGAAGCACGCATAACAAAATTTTGCTTAGTTGATATATCATAAGTCAAAATGTCTTCAAACCACAATTGTTTGAGCTCATCTATCAATAGTTGTAGATAGACATCAATCAAACTTTTTGGAACAGGGACCTGGAATAACACAACTTAGAAAGATGTAGGGACTGGTCATGCACATTTCAGGAGGAAGATTATACGGAGTAAGAAATACCGACCAACATGAATAAGGCGAAGCAACATTAGAGAATGGTGTGAAGCCATCTGCACACAACCCCAATCTAATATTTCTTGGTTCACTAGTAAAATCGGGATATACATTATCAAAATGCTTCCATGCTTCACCATTAGATGGATGAGACAAGACACCCGGCGGCCTTCTATATTCACGATGCCATCTCATATGTAGGGCAGACCTCATTGATGCATACAACCTCTTTAACTTAGGAATGAGAGGTAGATAATGCATTGCCTTAACTGGGACCATCTTTCCAGCTGGAGTCCTCTTATAACGAGGGCATTCTAATTCACTATCAGTCTTGTAAAACAACATGCAGCCATTAACACAACAATGAATTCTATCATATGTCAACCATTGAGTCCATAGCCGCATTAGGAACATTCCACTATGATTTAATATTCATTAATCTAACCGCAACTAACAAGGCAGAATGAGGACTCCCTTCACATAGTGGGCGACTAGACTCTTCTAATTGATCATAGAAGGGTCTTGCTTCTTCATTAGGAGCTTCATCAAAATATTGTTCGGGTTCCATCCCACCTTGAACCCCAAAAGTATCATTGATCATTTCATGAACCCTATCATGTTCAACCCTATCCTATTCAACCCTAATTTGACCATGTGGTGCAAGCATATTATATTCATCTCCAACCATTGAATTATAAAACATACCATCCAATCCATCTCTTTCTCCATGATCAATCCATTCAAAATATCTAGGCTTAAATCCATTACGGTACAAATGAATCATAATTGTATATGGTTTTAAAAAATTTAAGCACTTACATGCACTACAAGGACACCTAACCAATCCATTATTCTTGAAAATGTCAAGTGTCATTGTATGTTCAATAAAACCTCTAACATCGTCAATAAACTCATGTTTCAAACCAGCACCAATTTCATAATGCATATTATACATCCACATACGATAATCCATCTACAAAAATATAGATATTCAATTATATTATAAATTAAATTTAATAATAATTTTACTATATTAATTCATTGTTAATATAAATTAAGTCCAAGTTATTATAAATTAAGTCCAAAGTATTAATTATGTTAACTCTAATTAAGTCAAAGTTATTATATATTAAGTCCAAAGTATTAATTAAGTTTAATTATTAAGTTCTGATTAATTAAAAATTCAAGTTCAAGACTAACTTCAAGTTCAATTTCTATAGTATATTCAAGTTCAATTTCTAAAGTATATTCAAGTTCAATTTCTAAATTCGAGTTCATGTTATAAAAGTTATTAGTTATATAGTGCAAATCCAATAATTAGTTATATATTCAAATTCTAATTAAGTTCAATTAGTTCAACATCTACAAATTAAAGTTAAAGCTTAATTAATTAATGAACACTAATTAATTAAGTTCAAGTTCTAGTTAAGTTCACAATTAAGTTTATATTAATTCCTAATTAAGTTTTCAAGTTATTATAAATTAATTAAGTTTAATAAAGTTCTAATTAATTTATAGTAAGTTCAAATTAATTAAGGTCAATAAGATTTTCAAGTACTACAAAATTCTAATTAAGTTCAAATAAAATCCAAGTTCTAATAAGAATAAAAATTAAGTTCTAATAAATTAAAGTCAACAACATTTCAAGTTCATACTCCCAATTAAGTTCAATTTATAGTAAATTCAAGTTATAATTAATTATAAGTTCTAATTAAGTTGTAATTCAAATCCCTAAAATTCCAAATTCAAACTAGCTA